>VZTL01001821.1:80110-164795 GCA_013400535.1 Scopus umbretta
GAACATTTTTGGAGGGGAGCATGGCAGATCTTCCAGGCTCTCCCCCACCCAGACAGGATGATTTTAAAGCCACAGCTCAGCTCTCACATCCTCCTTATCTCAGTAACCAAAATCAGGCACCTTGTCTTCCTCCCCCACCTTTCAAATGACAAAAAAGCTTTGAAACCCAAACCCTAACTTCTAATCAGTATTTTTTCTACCTCCCATCAGGCCCCCTTCCTGCAATTAAACTCCTTTAGCCAGAGCTTTACAATGGGTTTTCAAGAACCAAACCGAAAGTAAACTAGGGTTTTCAAATGTACATTTCTTGAGAAACAAAGTGAATTCCCGGTGGAAACATCAGCATTTTCCAGCCAGCTCGATGTAGCTCTCACCGACGCACCCAGATAAGAGGTAGATTTTCTGAGCAAGGCAGGAACAGGCAGCCCGAGCCCTGCGATGCACATCTTGAGCTGTGGTCAGAGCCAGATGCCACCGAGGAATGTATTTAGACACGGTGGGAACAGATGGACACCAAGCTTGTGGTTGTAACAGGGACCAGCACCCCCCCCACAGCCCAAAGGCTTCTCCTTTCCTACAGACCCGTCCTGCCCAGGGACGTGCTTCAGCCCTGCTCAGCCTCCCCCCAGCTCTTACCTCTGCAGAGCACCAGGCGCAGAGGGGGCTCACGGCCAGGCACTGCTTGCAGGAGTTCACCCCGCGGGTGGTGCAGATGTTACCCCCTGAAATGGCACAACAGAGAGCAGTTACAACCTGCAGAGCCCCAAATCCACATATTGCTGAAGTCTCAGTCCTCAGCCAGCAGCTTCATACACAGACACAGCCCCCATCCCATCAGAGCTGCACTCTAACCTCCTTGCCAGCCCCAAACCCCAGGTGCTGCCGCCTTACCCTTTTTATAACCACCTCCCCAGCTCAGTACCAGCTGGGCTTCATCCTGCCCAGGACTCAGCAACATTTCCCACCTGCCAGCTCCTTAAAGGCTTCCCCCCATCCCTGCAACATCACCCATGTGTTGGAGCGGAGCCCCCACTGCTGGTGGGGGACGATGACATCTCCCCTTTGCCTCCCTGCAGACATTTTAGGGCAGCACCGAGGGGAAGGGGTGAATTCCCGGGGGTGCAGCGTGGTAACCACAGCTCTGCCAGGAGCTGGGGAACCGCTGCCTCTTCCCACCACCCCTACCCAGGGTGGTCAATGCCTTCTTGTTTAGACGCTAAACTCAGCCGCTGGTCTTGGCTCGGGTTCAAACCCAGGGAAAGGAGGGGAAAGAAAGGGCATGAGTCCAGAAATGTGCTGGCGGCGGTTTGCACTGATGCCCCGGGCAAAGGTTGGGCTCTGCCAGCGGAAGTGGCAGCGGGGACTTTGGGAGATGCATGCTGGCACCAGTCATGAAGGTCAGAGGACAGTGGGTCCGTATGGGGGATTAAAGGGCCCCAAAATGTCCGCAGGGGCCCCAGGGCAGTGCCAGTGCTTGCTGGGGCAGGAGGAGCTCCTCCGGCAGAGGCAGGACCATGGGGCTCTGTGGTTCCCGCTGCCAATGGCCAGTGCAGTGAGCGGCTAGGGGCACAGCTGCAGTGGCATCGCCCTCGGCTCTTCCTCCTGTGGCACAAAGATCTTGGCAGAGTTTTGGATTCTTCAGGCAGAGCAGGCTGCAGCCATGTGCCTGCTTGGCTGGGGGAACCCGGCAGCCTGGGGAGCCTGGGGGATGCCGGTGTGGGGCAGCAGGTGCCAGGGTCTCCCCTTTGCCCTGTGTCCCTCCATTCTTGCCTAGGGTTCTCCCCAGCAGTCACAGGCAGAAAAAGCATCATTTTCTGTAGCCACAGGAAATGCAACACAAAGCAGAAAGAGGAAATGGTGAAACAATGTCGTCAGGTCTTGGGCAGAACCACTGTTGACAGCACCGTGCACTCATGTCCGCCGGCATGCAGTCTGGGAGCAGGAGCGTGCGTGCGTGTGTGTTTGCAGTGGCTGCGTGTGCAGCGTCGTGGATGTGTGGGTCCACGCGACGCTGGTGTCATGGGCTGCGCAGGACACGCTGTGGCTGTCTGAAAGGCCAGCAGCTGCTTGGGGATGTGCCCTGGGGCACGGGGGCTGGTGTGCCCCATGAGACCTCAGCCACCTGCACCCCCAGCTTGTCCCAGGGGGACTAAAATGAAGGTTAAAAGCCAACTGCCTGGCTCAGCCTGTTTTGGGGTTGCATCTGCTCCCAGAGCTCTCGCCGTACACCAGAATACCCAGCTGCAGTTTGTGAGGATGGGAAAGACTTTAAATTTTGCATTGCCCAAAAGAGGACAGGTTCATCTCCGGTGCTTTCTGCACCAAGGCCACTTAGCAATGTGTTAACAGGAGTATCGCTGCCGGGGGTGGATGGGTCTGGATAGCCGGGGCTGAGCGGGGAGAAGGCAAAGGGCTCTCAGAAATCAGCAGCAGCACCAACAGTGCCGGCTTCTGCTTTTCACGCCTGCTCCCGCCATGCCTCTGTGAAATCCCTCCTGCCTTGCCAAGTGCCGGCGGCTGCAGCCCAATGCAGGGCGCGTGCCTTGGATTTGCACTGTGCCGTGCAGCTGGGAGCCAGTTCCGGCACGGCTGGCAGCGGCTCAGCCCTCCGGGGACGGCAGGGGAGACATTACCCTGGCAGTCCTCAGGGACGGGGACAGCCTTGGCAGCTCGAGGTACTCAGGATTAAAATCTCAGAGCTGCCAACTCCAGGGCCACATGCCAGAACATGGGAACAACTTCCGAAACCGCAGGTCCCTGGGGAGCCCCGATGCTTTGATACCTGGACAAGTACCATGGCCCCTCGGTCAGGGATGGGGGGAGACGTGCCAGGTAGCTGCCTGCCCCATGCCAGGAGTTTCATTGCTTTCCGCTCTCACGCCCTCCCTGTAGTGGCCGTGTCCAGCTACCGGCTCACAGCTGCGGTGGCTGCAGCCCTGGCTGGGGCAGGGTTATAGCACCCAGTTCCGCCAGCAGCGCTCCTGGCCCAAACTCCTAGTTAATGCCAATGTGGGGTTTGTTTCCTCAGGGGTGGGCTTTAGCTCGCTGTAGGATGGTTTATTCACCCGGCTCTGCCCCAGCACCCAGCTTGCTGGGGAAGTGCAGAGCTGATAAGGGCTCCTGCCACCCATGGGTGCTCCAGCCACATTCCCAGCCAGGGGACAGGACCCAGGGCTCACAGCAGCATCTGGGATGTGAGACGCACTGGTCCAAATCCTATCTTGAACAGATTTCCCCATGACTTGAGCCAAATCCCTCAGCTGCTCCCTGCCTCAGTTTCCCCTGTGCCGTGTTAAGCCTGGTCCCAGCAAGGCTCAGCTGCCCTGAAACACGATGTGGAGGACTTCCAAGCTTGTGTCTGCCAGCTGAGCCCCTGGCTGCCTCTGCTTTGCCTCCTCGTGCTGCGAAACCTGAGCTCTGGGGCTAATGAGACCCAGGACTGTCCCTTTGGGCTGGAGAGCTTGTCTGCTCCCCAGCATTTGGTACAAATTACCTCCTGCCTGTGTGCAGCCTCTGGGCCCCAGTGGTTTCCTCTCCCCCGCCTCCTGCCACCACCCCACAGCCCAGGGGTCCTTGATCTGATGTCCCCCCTCCACGTGGGAGACGTAAACCCAATTTTCTGGCTGATTTTGGAACGAGGGCCACAAGCCGGGCTGTCCTTCCCAGAGGGCAGAGCAGCGGCCCCACAGCTGGGGAGCTCTCGCCGTACACCAGAATACCCAGCTGCAGTTTGTGAGGATGGGAAAGACTTTAAATTTTGCATTGCCCAAAAGAGGACAGGTTCATCTCCGGTGCTTTCTGCACCAAGGCCACTTAGCAATGTGTTAACAGGAGTATCGCTGCCGGGGGTGGATGGGTCTGGATAGCCGGGGCTGAGCGGGGAGAAGGCAAAGGGCTCTCAGAAATCAGCAACAGCACCAACAGTGACGGCTTCTGCTTTTCACGCCTGCTCCCGCCGTGCCTCTGTGAAATCCCTCCTGCCTTGCCAGGTGTGGGTTAGATAGGGCTGTAGCACGGAGGGTCCCTGCAGGAGGGATGCTGCCATGCCCGAGGCTGCCCTGGGGTCAGCCGTCACATCGTGTCACCGTGCCATTGCTGGCAGCAGTGGCTTTGCCCAGGGGATCCCTGCAGGTCGGTACCTGCCCGCCTTGAGCTGCCTGAAGCCCCAGCCCGGGGATGTTTGCCCCAGCCCTGTGGTCCTCATGGTCTCCATTGCTCCGTGACCAAGATGCATGCCAGGGGATGGAGGACCCTTCCCCAACCTCCAGCACTGTACGGAGCCATTCTTGGCTGCACTTAACCCAGGGTTGGATGGAGCAGGGCCATCCCTTCCCCCTGGGAAGGGGCCAAAATCCCCCGGGAACCAGTGGTGATTAACACAGGGCAGTTATCAACCATCCAAACATGCGTCTGTCCTGCTGCGAGCTGGCAGCCTCACCCCCCTTCACTGTGGGGAATTGTCTCTATTTTGGCATTTCCAGCACTGCTTGCGTGGCTGGACGCAGGGTGAGGTGTCCGGAGGGCTTTGCGGGAGGGAGACAGGGAGGGGGGGCCTTGGGGTGATGTAGGAGCAAAGGGACAGGCGGAGCAGAGGGAAGGATGCTGCAGCTTGAGCCCCCTCGGGTTGTGGCCCTCTGAGTGCCCCGCACTGCTTCCCAGGCTCAGGAGGCTGCCTGGCAGTGAGCAGATTAACAAGATCCCAGAACAGCCTAAACTAATAAATTCTGTGGGTTTTTAGGTGGTTTTTTTTTTCATTTTTGAGGCTTGTTTTTCCAGCCATTAAAAATAATAAACCCAAGTACAAAAGCTGCATTTTTTTACTACAAAAGCAGCTAGTTTCATATAACGATCTGATCCTAAAGGATCAGGCTTTAAAAAAAAAAAGAAATCCTAGCACATGAAATCAAAAGAAATGGGAGATAAACTGGGCAGCATGGGAACCTGCCCGCCTGAGGCTGGGCAGCGCTGTGGCCCCCAGAGAGGTGGAAAGACGCATTCGAAATACCCCAGACGTCTGTGACTGAGCATCACCCTTGCCTGGCTGGAGAAAATTACTCAGCCCCAAACTGCACTCCAAATAACCTCCTCTACATACTGCGTGAGCCAGCCACACGCTTTGTTTCTTCCTCCTCTGCCAATGTGAGGAAGAATGTGCACACAGAAAACTTGATAGGTATTTTAGAAAAAATAGGTATTTTAGAAAAAATACCTATCAAGTAGGTATTTTAAAAAGGTATTTCAGAAAACCTGATAAAGACACAACATACTTACATCCTCTCTGGCCTTTCTGCTTGACTCAGCAATAAGGATTTGGGCTTTTCTGGCTGATCTCCTGCCCAAGCCGCCCTGGGGCTGTGTCTTTTCTCTGAACCTCTCCCTGTCTGCCAGCATCTTCCCTGACAGGAGATGCCCCAAACTGAGCTCAGCTGTTTACAGGCACTGACACACAGGACCAGAGAAATTACCTGCACAGCCCCAAACTGCAGCTCTATAAACTCAAACTCTTCCAGTCCTGTACTGATGACAGCTCGCTCAGGCAGCAGATCAGAGCCTCAGGCTGTTCTTGGGAATTCACCAAAGTCTGGAATTCTTTAGACAGAACAATGTTGCCCCAAACCCCCAAGTCTGGCCTCGAAAACAATGAGACTGATTTATAAACCAGGAGCTGAAAACACTGCACCATTTTGCAGTTGCAGGATTTACTTTGAGCCCTGGAAACACACCTGGGGAAGAGGTAACACTTTTCTAGGCTTCTTCTCCATGCTTCAGACATTGGAAATTGTTCTAAAATACAAACTATGTTTGTCCTGAAATAACCTGATGCCAGAAATTAGAGTTTTTAAAGAAAAGCACTAAAACAGCACGAGAAAAAAATAACACAAGACAGTAATGCTGACTTAAATATACTCCATGGCCTTAAAATGACATGGATACAGCGACTACCTGCCCTGCAAACTCCCCAAGCGTATTTTCTGTTTATTAAAGACCGAGCTCAAGTCACACCCCAGTCCTTCCATTACAAACCAGTACCTGGAGCCAAACACAGCGTAGGTAGAGAATATAAACTTGCCGCACCCACTGCGAAAATAACGCACCAAACCATGTCTTGACCCGGTAACATCTTTGAGAAACCCTCCTGGCCCCGACCCAGCTGAAGCCCAACTGGCTTGAGCTGTGCTTTGTATTTGGGAACCACGCCAAGGTTTCAGGCTGCCAGCCCCCGCTCTGAGCGATTTTCCTGGGAAATCGTAGACCCTGGGAGTGAAGAAAGTCCTGGGGTTTGGGGAAATAACAGGCAATATAATCACCAAATGACCTGGCTTTAAGCAAGCGACAGCGTTACAGTCTGTAAACCTACCCCAGCCGCCAGCAGCGCAGAGCACAAGGATCCCGAGAGCCACGTAGAGTTTTCCCATCTTCTCCTGCGAGCCCCGAGCGTGGGGGGCTGCTTGGACCAGCCCCGCCGTGAGCGATGGAGAGCAGCTCTGGGGCGGACGGAGGTTTTGAGCAGTCCAGGAGATGAATCATGAGTCTGGGTGTATGACACACATGGCGAGCAGGGCTGGACGGAGGAAACTGTGCTGGCTCGTCACTCAGTTTTGAGTCAGGGAGTGCCCCCGTCTGCTCTGCCTGCAGCTCCTCATGCTTTTTTTTTTGCTCTCTCAGCTCAGACAAGGACCTAATAAACCCTGGCAGCAAGTACAGGACACTGGTGACCTACAGCCCTGGGGCTGGTAACAGGCTCTTTTCTATAGGCTCTTTCGCCTGGGTTTAATTCCTTGCAAACTCTTGCTCACTCCCTCCTTTTATTAACTCTTGCATGAAAGGCAGCCTGGGTTTTAAATCCAGTCTGAGCTGCCTCTGAGTTCAAGGATTTAGGGGGAAACAGAGCAAATACATACAGATACAAAAGTGTGGGTTCTCAGCTCCCCTCCCCAGAGGACTGGTGCAAATGGGAATATCTCTGCTGAAATGGAGCTGGGAGCTGAGTGAGATCTAGCCAAGAATTGGACCTGGCGAAACCAGCAGTTTGGGTATAAACCTGGGTGCCACAAGGGGAGGGAAGTTCAGCCTTGGGTTGGATAGTTTGGACCTGATTTTCTTCTCACTTGTAATGTTTTTTCCCCTCTGTGTCCTCAGAAATTGCTTCTGTACTGAGCAAGTACAGGGAGTCAGATCTGCACAAGAACTGTCCCCACTGAAATGCCGGAGCTGCTTGTGGGTGCCTCCCAAAGGGGTTTTATAAACCTCTTGTTCCCCTGTGATATGAAGGTCCTTCTTGGGGATGGGGAAACTGAGGCACCCAACTAGGGGCTGGGAGGCAAAAGGGAGAGAAGGGCCAGGGGTTGGGGACAGTAATGACACAACCTTGGGTCAGGACGATCCAACACACAGAGGTGCCAGGCAGCAGAAAACGAGCTCGTGTGGGTGCCGAGAGCTTGCGATGCACAAGGCGCTGTGTGAGACCCACAGCCCCACGCCGGGAGAGAGAGGCGTGGGGAGAGAGAGAGCCGTGCGGCTCTCGACGAGAGGTGATGGTGTTTGCCAAGGTGAGATGGAGATGGGGACTCAGCCTCAGGAGCTAGGGACTTTTCTTGGCTTTAAAAAAAAAAGAAAAAAAAGTTCTGCTGCGGCTTTGCTTCCCCACGCAGCCCCGCCGTCCCTGCGGGGTGCTGCTGCCCTCCCGCGGCTGCATGGGCTCTGCTCAGCAGGGGATCATTTTCCTCCTGGGATCCAACTCCCTCCCTGAGACTTGTTAATGAGGATTTGGTAAAGGGGACTAGGAGAGGCCCATCGACCCTCATGCAGTGTCTAAAAGGGCAGCACTTACACTGGGACATCAACACAAACCCCAGACCTGCTTTCTGGGGAGCTCTAGGTCTCACCCTGCTCCAGATCCTGGAGCCATCTCTCACTGCAGAGCCCATTAGCCAGTTTTAGGGCATCCAAATTCCGGCTTTTCCTGCATGGGTCCTTCTCTCCCTGCCAGGAAATGCTGCCCGTGTGGCCTTTCCCTCTTGGGCAGGGTTTTCTGGCCACATGGCAGCCTGTCCTTGTACCCTGTTCCTGTGTACAGGGTACCCTGTCCCTGTCTGGTGCTTCATGGAAGGGACAATGAATTTGTCTAAGTTTCTAGGGAGAAATGTGGGAGCCCTGCTTGGCTCTGCATGCCCCGCAGATCTGACTTGCCATCGATCTCACAAGCACTCTTTGCGGGGGGACTCATCCTGCCGAGCAGCTGGTTGCTCAAACTAGCAAGCGCTGCAGGCTCCAAACTCACACACAGCCCTGTGAGTCCTGAAACTCCCTGCCCAGCATAAACTGGGATACTCCAGCCCTTGCTTCCAGCATGATGCAAAACCTTTGAAGGACGAAGTTGCAAAATGAAGTATTTGACCTGCCTGCACCTGCCTGAGCTCCCATCCTGCCTGAGGACAAGGATGGCATGAACTTAATTCAGCACATTTAGACTGAATTTCCCTGCTGACTGCAAGAAGATGCTGCTTGTCCTGAAAACATTGCCGTGATGTTAACTCCGGGCACTGTGTAATGGATAATGGGCTGCTCTGAGTATTGAAGGCCCTGTTTGGATGAAGGCAAGAAGCAGGCAGGGGTGTCTGAGAGCTGGGCAGCCCCACGGCCGCGGCTGCCCCATCACAGCAGGCTGTGACCCAGGAGTGATGGGGCAGCAGCCCAAAATCTGTGCTTGGGCATGTGGGGAGAGGAGAGGCTGGAGCTGGAGCCACCAGAGGGAGCAGAAACTCCTCCAGCCTGGGAGTGAGCCGGGGATAGGAGCTCCCACCCGGGCTGGGGCACCGGTGATGCTCTGCTTTCCCGTGGGGATTTTTCCTGGCCCTCAGGTTAAACACAAGCAGATGCTCTTGTTCGACCAGGGCTTTCCACCTCCCTCCTGCAAGCGCTTCTGCTGCAAACTGCTCTCACAGGCCGGGTAGCCCTTCAGGGAGAGAAATGCCACATGCAAAAAACAAGGAGGAAAAAGCAACAAGTAAAACCCAAACCAAAGAGTTTTTGAGCCCCTAAAGTCACGGCAGCAGAATAGGGACACAGGTCCCAGCCACCTAAAGGGAAAAATCAATTCATGCTCTTTCTACCAAGTCACCCTCCATCCTCAGCCAGCCAGCCTCATGCTCCTGCCTTTAGCTGCAATTTATCAATTCTCATTTAGGTTTATTAAAATCCCCTTCGGGAGCTGGGCAAAGAAAGCGAGCCAAGATGTACACAGATAAATCAGGACAAGGTCCCCACATGGCGGCTCAAGAGTGATCTCCTGTTCTAAGCCATCCAGACACGTTTCCAGGCAAACACCAACGGGCAAAGCTGGGAAAGCTGGGACACGGCAATTCCACGGGCACAGCGCCAGGACGAGCAGGGTCGGGATTAAGCCAGACATGACTGGACACCCCGACTTGTGCTTTCATTTTGGGAGCTTATGCAGACAAGGAGAGGGGAGCGAAGATGGACCTTCCCCTAGGATTCTCTTGGTGGGGCTGAGGGGCCTGTGGCAGGGGGTCTGCGATGTGCCAGCCCTGGGTGCAGCAGTGATGCTGCTGTAGGACTCCGAGCCGGGGACAGGGCAGGGAAGGGGTACCAGGCAGAGATCAGGGTGCAGCATCAGAGTGCTCCCCTTCAAAGGGGCCAAAGGAGCGGGAGGGGGAGAAGAGGGAAACAAAGGTGCCTGGGGAGGGAACCCTCAGCCTGAGGAAGACAAGGATGCAGGGAGGGGGATGGATCCAGCCCTCATCCAGAAGCACAGGACAGGCACCACTGAGCAGAGCTGGGGGCGGACTGGGCTGGATTGGGCCAGTGCTGCTCTGAGAAGGAGTGGGTGGCACAGAGCAGCAACCGGGGATCGGCGAGAGCAGCACTGACCTGAGGCTCAGGGGGGCCTGCGCGGTGGGGGGACAGCGACCTGCCAGCGGTCCAGGACGAACACCGACCTTGCGGGCTGGTTTTGGGAGCAGGTGGGGAGGTGGGAGGAAGGATGAGTTGGGTGCCACTCCACAGGGCCTTAGGGGTCTGCCCCCGCCTGGGGGTGGCACAGGGGTGGGTGCGGGCACCCATGGCAGGGCAGAGGAGGGGTGCACACGCGTGGGGAAGGTGTGGGCAGCCTGGGTGAGCGTGGAGGGGGAGGAAGGCGGTCCTGGGGGGAGGCTGGAAGGGGGTGGAGTTGCTGTTTTTTCTTTGAACACGGTGAAGACTTCAGCTTGGAACTTGCATTTGTGGAGCTCCGAGCCGACAGGAATCAGCTCTCCCTCCTGCGGGAGAGCCCCCGGAGGAACGGGCTGCATTGCTCCGCTGCCCTGTGCTTTGGGGTTGCAGCTTCGGGGCAGGAGGCGAGGGCAGGAGGCATGGGGCAATCTTCGGCAGTCTCCCTCTCCCCTGCGCCCCTTTTGCCTTTTCTCTCTCTCTCTTTTTGCTTGTTTGGGGGCTTGTGCTAATGCTGCCTGTGCCAGGAGGGATCCGGGAGCGAGCTATCCCTCGGCTACACAAATTGGCTTCCCACCTGTTTGCAGCCTCGAGTAAGTTTCCCCACCATCCAAGGTGTTGTGAGCAGAAAGGCAGGAGGTGGCTCGGAGCCCAGCAGCCCACAGTGCCGAGCCCTGGCATGTGAGGGGTGGGCAGGGGGACAGCAAGCTTTTCTCTTGCCTTCCCCAGAGATCTGGGATCACGCATAGACCATGAATGGATCCTTTTTCAACCAGACTCTCCTGGAGCAGGGAGCTTACCCCAACAGGACCCAGGGCTTGGGGATGCTCATGGCCTGCTGCAACGGGACCGGCTCGGTGCTGGCGACTGATGGCGGCTCCTCGGTCCTGGCACCCGATGAGAGGAGCCTTTACATCACGCGGGTGGTGCAGATCGCTGTCCTCTGTGTCCTCTCCTTGACTGTGATGTTCGGCATCTTCTTTTTGGGCTGCAACTTGCTCATCAAGTCGGAGAGCATGATTAACTTTCTGGTGAAGGACCAAAGCCCTTCCAAGGATGTGGGAGCTGCAATCATGGGACTTTACTGAAGCCACCGGGCTTTGTAGGCAAGTGAACTGTCTGGACCTGGTGCTGAGATGCAGATTCCCATGTGTTTGGGGCAGCTGGGGGGAACAGAAAGGGAGGGAGGGGTCTTTTAATATGTCTGTGTCCATGGGAATGCAAACCTGTGCTTCCCAGTGAAGAAACTCTGTCGTGGTGAATGGGGAAATCTCCCTAGAGTTGTATGAAGCACAATAAATGACCAGCATTGTGTTGCATGCAGAAATGGCTTAAGTTTTGCATGAAACTTGCAGAAACAGTGATAATGTGCAGATCTGGACTCCTTCTGCTGTTACCTTGGATACAGCTACCTGGGATTTAGGGCTAAAAAAAAAAAAAGGCAAAAAAAAAAAAAGGCAAATAACTCACTACAAAAAGAAAACAAACAAATGAACTAAAGGGAAAGCAAAATGCATGGCATGGACGACATTTTTGACCATGGGGCAGGGGAAGTGAAGTGCCGTGTGGGTTGTACAACAAAGTCTGCATGCTACAAAATGTGTCAGTCTGTTTGTATTTCGGACCTCAAGCATGCATCTTCTGGTAGAGTTTTGTAATGGGGAAAGCATGTTCTTCCTTATTTTTCTGAGCTATCCTGTAAAATAAACTAGTACTTTCTTCTTTCACACTATGCTGAAGGAAGAAAAGAACATGGATAAATAGAAAAAAACACTCCAAGCCCAAAACAAAAGCATGCTTGTTTTTGTACACAACAGCCTTTTTTTCAAGTGCTATATTGTTACAGTCCTTAAGGTTTTTGTAGTTTTTTTGAAAACTGGTGAACATTCAGGAAAAAAAGAACCTGTTTCAAAAGAATTTCGTGTTGTCTTCATTTTCTTTCTCTGTGTGTGCGGAGTTCAGGTATTTCAATCCTAGTTCCAGATATAATAATTTCACCTTCCAATTGAACTCTAATTAGAGATAGTTCTTTAAAGCAGAAACTACCATACATTTTTCACAAGGCAAGTATCAGTTACCACTAGCAAATAAATTTGTTAGGAACTATGTATTTCAGGCTTGTGTTAAATGCCTGCACAGTACTGAAGCAGAGATTCATCAAGATGCATTGAGTGCCTCTTTGCAAAGCAAGATTTCAGCCTCTGAGTTAAAATCTCCAGCTCCTCTGATCCTGATGAGCTGTCAAAACTAAATTGTGTGTGAGGAGGAGGACTCCTGACCTTTGCTCTGTGATGGAATTACAGCTCTGTCTGTGGGTGTGAGATGGAAATAATTTGAGTTTTGTTGCGCCAACAATATTCCTGCTGCGTCCACTGCTGTAGTGGGAAAGCAATCCTGGATGCTGGAGGAGCTGATGATGTGATCTACTTGGATGTAAATTCAGAAGAACAGTTCTCTGCCTTTCCCAGAAGGAGGAAGAAGATTAGAGTACGTTTTGTAATTAATCAGTATCTGCTAAGCACCTTCTTCAAGGTTCCCCACAGGGTATTGGTGGACTAAACCCGATGCAGAGCAGGACTAGTGCAGCGCTGTCACTGGTTGCTCCCACTAACCTGTTGTCTGTAATGCCTTAAGAGCACAAAGACAATGTGGCAGCAGGCCAGAATTTGGGA
Organism: Scopus umbretta; assembly: GCA_013400535.1. Taxonomy (NCBI): domain Eukaryota; kingdom Metazoa; phylum Chordata; class Aves; order Pelecaniformes; family Scopidae; genus Scopus; species Scopus umbretta. The sequence continues at coordinate 92,731 of VZTL01001821.1, forward strand.
TTCAAAGGTCTGAAATGTCCTGTTGGTACCAGTGAAATGACTGAACAGGCAGGGCTCTGGTTTTTATGAGCAGCTTGTAGGTCTGCATATCTGAGCAGCCTTCTCAGCACTGGGGGTTTGCTGCCCTGCCGGCAGATGTAAAAGTGGCTTCACACAGCAGCATGGAAAGGGATCGTGGTCCCTGCTGCTGAAGGGGGTGTTATGGCCATTGATCTCTTCGCATATGAGTGCAAACCACTCATCCTGTGGGAGTGCAGCCTAGTCAAAACATAAGGGTGAGATGCAAATAGCCCCAATGCATACGATGACCCAGCTCTGCAAACACTTAGGAATGTACTTGTATGTATAATCTAAATGTGTAACTGCATCTTCAGGTCACTGTGCTATCAGAGGACAGTCTAGATGTACTCACTAAACTTCCCTCCAGCTTCTGCTTTAAGCTGGCATTTGATCCCTCATGCCAATCCATCTACCACCTGTGGCCCCAGCACAAGGGAGAACTCAGAGAGGATGGAAGAAACCTTCCAGTGTTAGCAATGCAAGCAAGGCACAGGAAAAGTTGCTAACCCAAAGAAAGTGTCAAAATGACCTTAACTCTGACTTGTAGCAATGCTCTGGGTGAAGCATTATCTCAGCTGTCCCTACCTGCCTTGCTCTGCCAGGGGCCGTGAGAGCTGGGATGTGTGTTGAGGGGCCCTGCTGCCCAGTGGGGAAACATGGCTCTGCAATAGCCACAAACTCACCAAGTGTCCGTAGAGGCCTCATCCAGGAGTGGGGCTTGGGGGTCTTCATCCCTTTTGTGCTGTGGAGTCATCCAGAGGAAAGAAGAAAAGTCACCACAGTAGTGTCATGTATACATGAGGTGGAGGAGCAATGTAATGCCCCAGAAAGCAGAGCTGGGCACCTGCTGAGACAGATGGAACTTGCTCAGGAGTCAATTAGGAGAAGGAAGAGTTTCCACATGGCCCTGTGGGGCAAGAGCCCAACTTTAGATTGGCTTATTCATCCTCTAGTTGTGCTATGTCTCTTTGCTGACCATAAGGGCTATGTCTACATTGCCAGGTCGTGTGGACCAACAGAAGAGGGTCTGCAGAGTGAAGCAGTTGGTGGGCACCATCCACATATGCCATACTACACAGCACACATCCCCATGGGTTTATTTGGTTTCTGTCTTGCTTGCAGTGGGTTTAAGGCACTTGCACACAAGTCCCCATTCCATTAAATTCCCAATAAAAGGCTGATTACCCCACTGAGAGGAGGAATTATTTGGGGAAAAGAAGAGCTCTGGAGGCTTGATGCCAGCACTGTGATGGCAAGGGGAGACCAGAAGGAAGGCAATGGAGGGCTGGCATGGTGAGGGAACCCCTTGGGTTAGAGATTTGGGGTCTAAAGACCCTCTTGAGGTGAAGTCATGGTTGCTGTTTTAACTGCCCTGATCCCTTTCCCATCCTGTTCACACAGAGCAGATGCCAGTGCAGGTCATGCCTGGTGGAAGGGAGGGTGCTGAGGGCACCATGATGCTCCTCAGATCTCAGGGGAAGAGCTGCCATCTCAGACCCTGAAAACCCAGCTGCCCTGCCCCAGAGGCACGAGACCTGCAGCCAGAGGACGAGGTGGTTACTCCAGGGCTCGTGTAAGGAAAGCAGACCATAATGGCTCTTTCTGCTGCCTTTCCCCACAAATAGCTCTGCTTTTCATCTTACACCTACTCATTTAGCTTAACCTTGCAAGTGGGTACTGGCTCCCAAGAAAATTTAAGCAGTTTTTTTTTGAATGAGGCTGGTTTGATGTTATTTTGATTTAATTTTTAATTGTTGGTTGTAGCACATTAGCTTCCAGAACATCACTGGAGTGCAAGGAGCTGTAAAAGTATGGCTATAAAGTACAGCAGAGACACAGGGAGAGAAGGGATGTACTTAGGTGGATTATCACATCAGTGGCAGAGTGAGGACCAGCCATTGAGCCTCATTTAAAATCATCTCCTTAGCAGTGGAATACAAGATACAAATGCAATCCTGTGGGACTGGCCGCATTGGTCTGAGCCACTGGACCATTCCTTCTCTGAAAACAATCATGATTTTAGGCAGTACATGGCCAGTCAAATCATCCTACTAATGAGGAACTGCTTCTTGACCAAGAAAAACCTGCACTGGACCTTCACAATCCTCCTTCAGGAGCAGCGCTCTGTCTCTGGCTGGTTGCCACTTGTCACGACTCTGTTCCAGCTAGAATTTCTTATTTCTAGACAGGCAGCAGAGAAACAGCAGAGAAAGGCAAGTGTGAGAGCATTTCCTCCTGCCAAGCAGCCTGCCTGCAAAGAGAAATCCTCTACCTCAGTAATCACTGATTTTACAATTGGAGAAATAAAGAGGTGGCTTGACCCACCTGAGAAAACTCAGCAAACCTGGTCATACAGTCCTGCCTGCGGTGGGGAAAAACCCAAGTCCCAAATGATACCCACCTCCCTCTCCCTGCGCTGGCAGTCTTAGCTGAGGACAATGAAAGAGTTAAACAAGATGAGACAGACAAACAGATTAGGAGGGAGGGAGGATCCCAACCTGAGCCGGGCACCAGATGTACTGGAGCTGGTGCACCAAACATACACAGTATTTAATAATTCCTGAGAATTGCCATGGTAATGAAGTGCAGAGTCCGGTTGTTATGGTAACAGCTTTTTTTTTTTTTAGCCAGGGAGGCATTACCCAGGTTGTAACCTCAATCCAGACTGAACACGTTTCTGAGAGACCAAAAAATAAAAAAGAAGTAAAATAAAATCAGATTAGGTAAGAAGCAGTTTCCTGTCTCTTGTCTGGCAGTTCCGGGCTTGTTCTGCAGATAGGTGGAGGGAACCAGGTTGTTCCAGACACAGGTTGCCCTGAAAAGCCTGGGGAATGCCTGGAGTGGATCTCAGCAGGTCTGAAACAGAGTGCTGATGAGGGTGAGGGGCTGGGCCCTCTCATGGGTGGATCTGGGATGCTCTGCCACCACCTGGTTTCCCTGCCAGACTTCTGGCCTCGCTTCAGGCGTGTCCCCAGCTGGCTAATGGGAAGGACACGAGTGTCTCTCCAAGTGTATACACACAAGCAAGCGGTCATGGACAAGCCCTCATCCCAGCTGAGCCCACAGAAGGATTCTGTGATCCCTGTTCACAGCCTGCCTATGGTTACTTGCATCACAAGTGATGAAGGTCCCAAAGCTGGTCTCCAAGGTGAGGCAGGCAGTTTGGGGGCTGGAAAGGAGGTAACAGACCGCTTTTCCTAAAGCCACATGACAGACCTAAGAAGAAAACACAGATTTCCTGAGCTCTGGCAAGGTCTTTCCAGGCTGCTGTGTTCCCTGAAGAGGTGCCCATCAAGCAAGAATGAAAATCTCCTGTGTCTCCCTCCTGCCATCCCATCAATGGACAAAAAGCCACTTCCATCTTCCCTCCCAAGCCATCCCCTCCAGCAAGTGTGTCAGGTTTGTACAGCTGATCCTCATACTGGATTTTAATTTAGTGCTGGTTAAATCAGCAGTTTTGTGAGCCCATGGAAGCTGAGGCAGTGCATGTAGGGGTTCACTTAGCAGAGAGATGGCTTGAAATATGCAGTGCAATTACTCAGGAACATTGCTCCACTGCAGCTCAGCGTGGTTCTCTTGTATTGGCTGTGTGAGAGCCATTAGCTTCCAGATAAAGCCTCTGTAGTCCATTAGCTCTGCCAGAGAGGGACAAGTTGATGCCATGAGAGTCAGGTACTCAAGGGAGAACTGAGTCCAAATGATGACAGAATTCAAGAGCCAGCATTGCCTCACAGCTTCAGAGACTTTGCCCACCAGTTTCTCTGTTTGAAAGGGAAATGTTTCCCAGTTTCTATGTCTTCCCAGCTGCTTTGCTGCTGTGGCTGCTGATGGCATTTTGGCCTGGAATTCCTCAGATCCCCTGTCCTGCCCTGGCACCATGTTTAAGCCTGCCTGGAGCTGCTAGCCTGGCACAGAAAGCTCCTCACTTCCAAATAAATGTGGGTTGTTCCTCTTCCTCTTCGCCAAATCAGAGCTGTGATGGGGTTGTGTGAGCATTTAGAGTCCTTGGTATAAACCATGGATCTTACAGCTCCATCTGTACTAGAAAAATGAACAGCGCTGGGAACATTCCTGGGCCCTGGAACTCGACTGATGATACTGTTAACTCGTGAGACCGGTTCTTGGTACAGTTCAGACCTGTGCCAACAACCTGGCACTGCCCTGGGCAGTGGCAAAATGACAGAGTTAAAAGACCACAGTTGCATTCAAGGACATTGCTCTGGACTGTGCTGTCTGTGCAGGGTGAGTATCTCATTAGCTTTGATGGATTTACACACAAGTGTAGATATCCTTAAAGCAGTTGTTTGGCTTTCTGAATCCAACTTGGTTTTCTCAAATATGAATGAGGGATAGGAAACGCCTGGTTTTAATACTGCAGAATATGTCTTTTGGAAAACAGTGAACACAGGGAAGCACAAAACATCCTTAAAAGCCTTGACAACTGCCTGTTCCATGGTGCTGGATACATTTTTGGGTTCACACTAGTTCCCCTTTAAGATGACTTAGCTAAGCAATTCCCCAGCAGTCTCTTGAGTTTGTGCTCCTCTGATTTTAAAGACAGACAATTTCTTGGACTTGTTTGTTCCATGAGCACATGGTTATGGAAAATTCAGTTAAGAGAAAATCAGAATGTTGCCAACAATCAGCATGGTTTGGCACATCCCCAAAGATATCACTGTCAATGTGCTGGAAGGTGGTGGGGGCACTGGCAACACTCAAAGACATGAACATGTATCTAACATGACTGTCTCTGATCTGAAAAATGCTGCTCATCTACATGTTTTTCAGCTTGTAAGTACAACAGAAGTCTAGCTTCAGAGATGCTTTTGCAGCTCTCGTCCTTCTCAGAAGCTCATTAGCATGGATGATGTCTTCACATCATTAATTTAAGGCAGATTAATCAACAACAAAGCAAAAATACCTTTTTAAAGACAAAGATTTTAGCACAGTAGTGCAAGAAGCTGAGAGATGGGTCTGTGTGGCAATCTTGGCTGCAGGCCACAGATGGCTTCAAGGTGAAGGCAGCAGTTTTGGCTCTCTTTGTCAGCCTATGGTATTCAGCTGGTCAGGATCATGAGTCCTGGCCATGGCAAAGTGCTCTCTGTTGGGATGCAGTCAGGGAGCAGCTGTTATATCAAACAAGTTTCCTCTTTTTGAGTTAGTGAGATCTGTCTGAACATTGCTTCTCAGATGAATAGGGTCATCTTGCCCCAGTGAAAACCTTTTAAGATACCACCTCTGCAGGTCGATTTACTCTCCTCACAAGGAGCTGTGAGATTAGAGGCCACAGCACCAGAATCCCTTGTCAGATCTGCCTTCTCTTTCTATGTGGGCTCACTGGCTGTTTATGATTTATGCAGCACCAGCTGTGCCTTGCTGATACATGCCTTTGGTGAACACCACCACTATTGGTTTTGCTCTGAGTGACTCTAGGGGGGAAGAAGACAAGATCAGTCCTTCCTGTGATGCTCCAGTTCTTCTGAAAGGGTCCAACACTGTGAGGGCAAGACCTCATTGTAACTGAGGATGTGACACTGGAGGTAGAGTTGATCAAGGCAATAGTCAACAAAAGGCAGGAGAAACATCTGCCCTCTGGCAGCAGACAACTAGAGTGACCTTTCTGGAAAAGGGGTGGGAACTGCAGAGCTACACAACTCTGCTTCCTCATTAAAGAGCTGGTTTTGTTACCTCAGTGTATCTGTTGGTGTTGTCTGAGGCTGGTACACAAGTGTTGGTTTGAGGATGGATGCAGATGCTTGTGCAGAACACTGCACCTTCCAGGAAAACAAGGTGTGCATGAAAGCAAGCTCAGGGCACTGTTCCCTTTCCATGACAGCTGCCTGGCTGGTGCTGGATGCTGGCTTTCTGCCCTGGCATGGCTCAAGCTTTCATGCATGTGGGGTTAAATCCAGAGCCATCCTTTCTGGCAGGCCCCACAAGTGTTCACATCTTACAGGTTTCCGTGCAGCTGTGAGTACTCCCTGCTTGCCTCACTGAGTCCCAAAATGCAGGTTTAATAGGACAAGACAGCTGAAGAAGCAGGCAAAATGTAATTAGGCTTTAATTAGCTAAGTTCATTCTCTCAGATAATTGAAAATCGGACTAATTGGTTGCAATGAATTCCCAGTACAGACAGCCATCCAGCTTAGTGTGTGCTATGCCAGCTGCCACAGCTCTGCACAAGGAACAGCCTGGAAACTGAACACTACTACCCACTGACCTGCAATACTCTGCAGGGCCCAGTTCCTCATCTCCAGAGAGATGCTGAAATCCCTAACACCCCCCCAGGCTGCAGTGAGGGTGGTTTTGTGACCCATGTATACAGCAAGGCTCATTGTTCTTCATCCCACACTTCACAAACCAGGGAGCAGGTGGGCCACTAAACCTCACACACCCAGGCAGGCACATGCCAGCAATCCTAGTGTGACAGGACCTACCCTGGGCCATTTGCAGCGGGCCAGAAGATTACAGCTGGAAAGGACAATAGGTTTAATCTCCACTTGCCTCCATCATGATTACAGCATGCAAGCAGCTGGCTGTCCTCAAAGGCTGGCTGCATATTTTCAGTTCCAAATCAGCTGCGCTGGTTGTCCCTTCTCCTGTCTCTGCTGCTCAGTCTGTCTCAGCTGGTGGGTTTCCAGAAGCTCTGTTTCATGATCAGGGCTGCTCTGGGCTGATGGAAACCTCTAGGGTACAAGTTGGAGTTGGCAGTGACACTTCCAGATCTACCTTGGCTTTCTTGTAGAAAACCATAGATTTGTTAGCCTCTGGCCATACTGAATGTCTTCACCATGAGTGTGACAAGGCAAAGTGAAACAATCATTCTGGCTGAAGAGCTTCAGGAAATAGGTTGCTTTGCCTAGGTGCACACAATTTTTCTAGCAAGTCCCTTGTGAGACTCCACATCCTTGTTTCATGGAGCAAAGACTTGGTATTTGGTACGGACGGCAGTTTCCCACTGGCCAGGGATGGTTCAGAGAGGTTGCACAGGTAGGAACAAACATGATGTTCCTTTCATCGCAGTGCTTAAAGGATCATGCCTAGAAAAATGCTGGACTTACTCTGCATCCTTGGCTCAAGTTTCCCTTCTCTCCCACTGCTAGGCAGCGTGCTGTGTGCCAGGTGCCTGCATTTCATTATGGAGTTTATAAAGTGCCTGGGGAAACAAGGCATGGGGGGATGAAAAATTACGCACACATTTCACTCAGCGCTGACTGTTCGTCATCTCGTTGTACAGAAATGTAATAATCACTGGGGTGGGCAGGGGGTGCAGAAAGGAGTTACTAATCACATTTACACCACTCCTGTAGTTTGCAGCTTTTTTTCACACTTCCATCTGCCTGGCCTGTATCATTACGGATATTTCTTTTGTTTGGGGGTTAAAACCATTTCCAACTTTATGTGCTTCCCAAATGAATGGGAAGAAAAAAGAAAGAAGGCAGCTCTGCGCTGGCTGGGTGCTCTGGATGTTGCTACAGTTTCAAGTCAAGACCTGACATCTCATTCTTCCCTTGGGCTGCAAAGCAATTCCAAAGTACTCCTCTGCACTGACCACATTTCAGGATGGTATGAATGGCTCTGCCCACTCCCATCCTTTTGTGTTTGAGGTGCTGATTGCAAAGCACTTTGCGCTAGAGATGAATTCTCCAGCGCTGCTGGATGAGCCACAACAAACCCAGCTCCTTCTCCTTGGCTCTAGGTGGAGCAGCAAAGGCTGAAATGGGAGAGAGAAGTTAGCAGGAACCTCAGCTGCTTAGGAATTTGCCATATGCACAGTTACTTTAAATGGCTCAGGCCTGCTGCCTGCAGGTGTCTTATTTCAGGGCTTCAGGATGACTAATAGCTCCATTATTCTCTGCAAGTTATATACCAGGTTACCCTTTTAACAGACAGGAGGGAACAACACCTGGCAACAAAACACAAAGAAACACAGCTGGCCATTTGGACGCACTGGGCCAAAGTCCCTTTTTATAGCTCCCTCCTCATGTGCAAGGAGTTGTGGGATGAAGAAACCGAAGAGCAGCAATGCCAAAGCTCAGCATCAGCACTCCCCTCTTTGTTATGGTGGAAATGCCCAGCTGAGCCTCGCAGTTATGGCCGTTTCTGGAGAAGGGGGTTGTTTAGGACTGTGCTTTCGTGTGCTAAAGCTTGAGGCAGCTATAGCTTAGAGCATCCCCAGCTCCTTGCATCCTTGCTGTCTCTTCACACATAGAGGAATCATGCTGTGAACCAGACCAGGGAACCTGAAAAAAACCCCCAGTAAACTAGCACTAAGCATAGGTTTCCATGTTGGTCAGTTCACTCTCTGATTCACCGTGCAGCCCCCAGGGCAACGCTGCTGGCACAACGAACAGGAACCGTGTACTGCTACAGGAAAGAGGAGGGAAAGGCTGTCACATTGTGAAAGGTATTTCTCAAGCTCCCCCAAAAACAGTATTAGAAGAGTTCTCCCTCAGCTTTGGATCCACTAAAACCCCAGAACCATTCCTGTATAGCTGCTGCCTAACTCATTGTCTCACATCCACAATTTGTGTAGCAGATGATTGATGCAGGTTTGCAAACTGCAGTTGTTCCTAGTGACCTCCATCGCAGGGGCTATTTCAGCGCCATTTCTCCGTTTCACTGAGCTCCTTTCAAAGTCTCATCTTGTCTTACATTACTCACACCTCTCCTCCCAATATGGGGTGTCTGCAAATGTATTACACAACCCGCTCTCCTTTGTTCAAGCCACCAAACAGTCCTTGTGCAGAAGCCCCTTGTTTTCTGGTAGCTTCTCCCTGCTTTTCTTTTCTGGGTGCAGTGAGGCATTTTCTGGAAACACAGGTAGCATGCCACAGAGTCTGCCACCTGCAACAGTAATAAATGCCTTGGACAAAGCAACTTACATGGGACCTGTTGCTGCCTTATTCAATATCACGTCTTCCGTGTAGATCAGTTCACTGCAGTGGAGCCGGGAAGTTTTACTCCTGTTTTGAATTTGGATCACCATGCAGAGATGGTGGGAGTATGTGGCATTGGTTTCCTGCTGATGGGTAATTTTGGAGTTTGGAAAATAAACAGAAAGAGACAAAACATCAAAATCTTGTGATAAAACTTGGCTTGCTTTGCCTTAGTCCAGCTGCCACACGTCATTTCATTTCTCAAGCTTTCTTCCCCTTCTTTTAGTCCCCATTTATTGCAACGTGACAAGAAAATAACATTTCTTACAAAATTGGCCCTTGTCACTTTGCCTATGTCAAAATGTCTAACTTCTACTTCTTGGCCCTCCCCCATTTCTTTTCCCCATTTTCCTTCAAATTTTCTCCCTTTGCCCAGCTGGTACAATCTCCCTGTGAATCCAGGCTACTCCAAGGAACTGCTTCCACTCTTAGGGCAACCAATTCTAAGCCATTCTTGTCATGGTTTGCTTTGTGTGGGTCTTCTGCAAGTTATTTCCTCCTGAAATCTCAAGCTTAATGTAAAAGAATTACCTGTCTTTTTAATCAAGGAATAATTTCAGCTGGGTAATTAATTGCCTGAGAAATGAATATGGAAGGAACCGAAACCCTCCAACACAACAGCCTCCAATTTTGCGCTATTAATGCTCCTTATGAAATGTGTCAAAACTCTGCCAGCCCTCGTTGTGTCTGCTCTGGGGACTCTGTCTCATTACTAGGAAAAAGAGAAGACAGTGGGGGAAGTGTGCCCAGAGCAGGGCTTGAGGAAAACATCTCCTGAAGGACAGAGAGCTCTGGCATGGCTGCTACATTCAAGCCGAAAACAGGGAGCCCATTGTGCTGTGCTGGGGTTGAAACTGGCCCCGAACACCTCAGTGCTTTGTCTGTAGGCAGTCAGAAACCCGCTAAGGTGCTGAGAACAGGCTCTGAGTATGCACAGTTCCTTGTGCGAAACCCTGCTTAGCTAAATCAGGTCCCGCACTGACTGCACGCTTACACCAGCTGAAATCGCAAATTCATGATCGCACACCAGTGGAGGTGCAGGCAGCCACCAGAGAAGGGGGTTCCCTCCTCCCATCCCTTCTCCTGTGCCCATCAGTGAGGCAGATCAGGGAGCTGATCTGGCAGAATCTTCGGATTTTTTGTCCTCAGTTCTCTGGATCAGCTCCCTGACCTGACCCACAGCGAGGATCCATTTGCTGCCAGTGCCATCACAGGGAAGCCAAGTGGGAACATGGGATCCTCCATCTGGCGGTGGCCTGCATCTCCCTGACCACAGCCTCAAGATCACAGCTTCATTCAGACAAATCAACACTGTTGTGGAGGTCAGTGAGGCAGAAGGAGGAGCCCTGCAGTTGGAGGCACTTAAGACGGGGCAGCAAAGATGCTGGTGGACACTCCTGCAGTGACTGAACCCCACCGGTGGCTTGGGGTGCACAGGGTGCTGTGTCCTATTCCAGCAACGAAGCCAGCAGTCCCGATGCGGAACACTGCCCGCCTGCTTGCTATGTGGGATCTATCGTCCCGCTCCTCCTGGATGCTGATGAACCAAAATAACTCCCTGTTTTTCCCAGCCAGCGCTGAGCTGGGATGTGTTTGGGAAGGTGACTGCGACACTGTGACAGATGGCCAAGAAAGCAAATGCTGTTTTTTATGTCACCTCCGTGTTTCCTCCTCTGCTGTCTCCTGCGCTGGAGGCGGTGTTTGGAGATGGCGTGTGCTGCCAGCACGCGGCTGGCGCCAGAGCTGAGGAGACAGCAGAAGGTGCTGGCCACCTCGCGCACACTTCTCCCCCAGCTCTCTCATGCTTTGTGACCTACATCAAGGCCTTCTCCTACAGGAATTTGTGCCAAAGATGGGGCTTGGAAGTGGGCTGGTGCTTGAGGTGGAGTGTTTGCCTTTACAGAGCTGCTGAACAGCCCCCCACAACCTGCCCACAACGACTGCTGGCCCAGCCTGTTTTCTTTTGTCCTGAAGAGCCAGATAGGCCAGGAAAACTAGGCCAGGGTCTCCTTCTGCCGGCTAGTGTCCAATACTGGCTCTTCTTCTTACAAACCCAATGCTTACTGCACGTAGAGGACACTGGGCAAGCCAAAGCTTTGACAAAAGCCAGGTTCTGAAAGTCCTTGATGTGCCACTGCCTCTCCTCTGTCTTTCCTCATCACTCTGTACCTTTGGGCAAGGGACCACTTGCCTTCCCTCCTGAGGCACAAACATCATGGCAGTGCTCAAGGAGGGCTGGGCTCACGAGAGATGGAGCCCTAGATGTACAGCGGAAATTCAGCAGGGAGAGAAGCACACTTCAACAGAGAAGGTGGTGGCTGTAAACTGCTGTCACTTGGGTTATACCTTGGAAGAAGCAGGAGTGGCCCTGCACAGGGACACGGGCATGAACCACACCAGCCCGTGCAGGTGGCTGCCGCTCCACAGTGCGGGCTCTGTTTCCATGGCAGGAGAGAGCCGCTTCTGCCGCACTGCTTGGCTGCCAGGACGCCAGCTCCTTTTGCAGCCTGCCTGGTGCGGAAGGAGTGACTGACATCTCTGTTTGGCACAGCATCTATCTGCCTCCTGCTTCTGCCTTGTTGCACTTGGCAATTCTCCCCCTTCTCCCTCTGTTTTTCCACTAGGAGATCTCACACTCCTCTGCCTTGGCAGCAGGTAGACAGACAAGAAGGGGTGGACAGATATATGGACTCAGAACAGCCCAGCAATGGCTCTCCTGCCTCTCCCTGCCTGCAATGGAGGAAGAGTCTCCCTGAATTCAGATCCCTGAATTGAAGGATCTGGCATTGAGCAGTGGGGATTACTGCTGTTTAAAGCAGCGGGAGCAAAACAATGGAGAGAGGCTGGTGAAAAGTCAGTGTCACAGTAGGTGACAGAGCTATGAACTGGACTCATTTCCATTGTGAGCTGGGAGCCCTTGTGGGCCTGGGGAGCCCCAAAGGGCTCCGCACAGCAGCTTCCAGCCTCATGGCTCTGAGGACCAGGAGACCGCAAGTGAAGGATGAGCAGCTGGCTGCAACTCCGCTTTGGGCTAGCGCTGGGCTATCTGGCTCGCTGCCCACCTCAAAGCCCTGGGAGGGGTCACTCAAGCCCCAGCTAAAGATGGTTCAGGTGAATAAAGCAAAGGAGATAGTGGTGGGCAGACAGGAAGGTGAGGGAGCAGGGCAAATACGATGACAGGAAAATTCTGTGGAGAAGCAGCACATGGTAGGGAGAGGCAGAGAGGAGCTGGTCTGCACCCACACACCCAGGCCCAGCCCTTCCCCGCAGCAGAAGCATTGAAATGGAAATGGAAATGACTTGCTATTTCCAGTGCCAGCATCCTTCCTGCCCACGGCGGGCAGGGAGAGCCCCAGTCTGGCTCCCCTGGGGAGAGCAGGCAGGATGCTGGCACTCTGTGCCACAGGTATGTGTGGGGGAACAGGGATGCTGTAAGGCTTCAGAGTGCCGTGGGGACCAGGCTCAGCTCCCTCATTCTCTCTGAACAGCACAAAACCTGTAACCATGAAAAAGAGCAGCGTGCTCATGATTAAACACATTCTGCCCTTGCTGTCTCCCTGTGCCACTCCATAGTCATCCAGGAGCTTAGGAACAAGGCAAGGAGGGAGACACAGGGGCTAGGCAGAGCTACAGTTTCCTCCAAGTGGCAGAGCACGCCAGGAGGTATTTCAGACCTCCCTATAAGACCCTGGTCATTTTTCTGCAGCGTTATTCTGCAATGCAGGGAGACATACGCATGGGTATGTGTAAAAGCAATGCCAGTCCACCATCTGGTTTCATTTACCCATAGAGGTAGCACTGGCAGCAGAAAAGAAACTTGATCCCATGCTGCTCACTGCTGTGGCTGCACCCGCCTGGCCCCAGGGGAATTACTCGGTGTCCTAAGAGCCAGGCACCAGTCCAGGCCCTCGGGGCCAGCATTTGCTGACAAATGCCAGCGAGCCAGAGCTGAGGCTGGGCAGTGCCTGGAGCCAGCACCCTCCCTCTGAGCTGCTGAGAAGCAGCTTGTGGTTGTGGAGACCTCCCACCTCTCAGTGGGCCCCTGCAGCTCAGCCTCCTGGGCCCATGCTTTCCCAGACTGTGGAGCAACGTCAAGGTCAGGCCTGTCACAGGGATATGCCCCCAGTCCTCAGCAGAGAGCAGATGATGCTTCCTTTGAGAGCAGGGCTGTGAGGACACAGAGCTTCAGGACAGCACCCTGGTCTTCATCTTTCTTCACACTGCCACACAGCAAGGGCAACCGCCCCAGACCTGGAAAAGGGTCTGCAAAGACACAGAGAAAGTCTATGAGGGCTGGCCTGTGACTCTGGTGGCCTGTGGGATGGTGGGACTAAGCCCACCCTGCAGAGCTCTGAGCTGCAGAGGTCCTTGTTATCTCCCATTCTTTGCCTTCATCAGGTCTACTCTGAGTAGCACTGCCACAGCACGGGTCTTTCATGTGGCACTCTGTAGATTGGATGATGAAAGAGTTATCTGTCCCCTGGGATGGAACTGAGGCTGGCAGCAAAGCAACTGTGAAGTCAATTAACCAGAAAGCTCCTCCAACTACTCCACGTCTCCCTCCCTCTCAGCCCTTTCCCACTAGAAACAAGGCTGAAGGATGGAGGCAGAAGAAGGAAGGAAGCTAATGACTAACACTGGCATTGCCTCCCTGGGCAAAGCACGAGAACAGCCTCATACAAGTCCTTTTGGAAAAACAACAACAGTGTGAAGCTACAGACCTGGGAAGTAGGAGGTTTTTCAGCCAGGTATTTGGTTCCCTACAGGGCACAGCCCAACCATCTCCCTGCTCTTACTCTTCCCTTCCTACATGCTCCCAAGCATTCAAACCAAAAGGCTCGTGCCAATTCCTGGCCTGGAGACCAGTGGGTTGTTCTCTAATCTACCAAATGACTGGAGGTCAGAGGTTGCTGGTAGGCAGTGGGTGTGCTTGGCATGATAGCTGGTGGGGCTGGCCAGATGGAGCACATCTGGGCTCAGATGATGGCAGAGCAACAATCTTTCACACAGCTGCCTCCTGTTTCAGCAGAGCTGACTAGGAGAGTTCCTTATGGGTGGCCTCCTGGCTGCCCGAGGAGAGCTAGACCTGCTCGATCCTCCCCTTCCCTTCTGCATGGTACCCACATTCCTTTAGATGCAACAGGCTGACAGGAGTGAGGCTCAAATAAGATCAGTCGGGCACTTATCTACTTTCCAGCTCTCCCTGACCTTTCTGAAAGAGCTGCTGCCCACACAGCTCCCATGCTGCAGCACAGCTTGCTCCACAGAGCTGCCCACATGAAGAGTGCAAGCCTCCGCAGGAAGGGAACTGCCAGTCACTTGGCCAAGGTCAGCATCTCAGGGCCTGATCCTGCAGCACCTTGAATGAAACAGAGCCAGTTTTGAATGAATCAGAGCCAGTTCATTATACAAGAGCAAAGACTGTGTAAAAAGGAAGTCACATATTGAAGCAATGTAGTTATCCATCATTGCAAGGTTCTTTCAGGTTTTCCTGGGGCAGCTGGAGCCCAATCCTGGTTAAACAATATGGCATCCCAGGGTGGAAAGAGCTCAGGACCATTTCCACCTGGCTCTAGGCTGCTTGATAACTAAGTCGTTTCAGTCAGGCAGTGTGCCTTAGTTTCCCCATCTGTAACGTCAGTGATGCTCAGCTTCTGCAGAAGTGCTGCCATATGCCATTTACTGTGCTATAGACCTGGGTCTGCTCCTGGCTGTTACTCCATTTACCTCATCAGTCTCTGGACCTTATCAGACTTTGTACTATTACAAGGAAACAAAAAGCCGGGATCTTTGGTGGCAGCAACACATGCTGCCCTCTTTCCATGGCAAAGAAGGGGTGGCCTGTTTCCCTGCGAAAGTTAGACTTGTACCAGAGGTCTGTCAGACTCTGTTTGGGATGAAGATACTATGAATGAGCTGCCACCTGCCAGCCAGCAGCTCTGTCAGCGTAGGACTCCTTGCAACAGAGCGCAGGCAGGAAGGGCATAAGATGGTCCCTATGTATTGGGACTTCCCACAAGAAAACAAGAGCATACAATGGATTTTGATCCATGCACAGAGATGATCTGATGTTTCTGGGCTATCACAGGTCTTGTGGGGCACAAGCGGGCACTGTCCTTTGTGTGAATCGCCCTAGAAGCCTCTGTGCAGCACAGTTGTAATCCCTGTTTAAGATTTTGCTGCCTCCTCCTTCCTGTAGTATGGATTGGGCCCACGGTCCATAGAAGATGCTCTGGCTTTGCTGGCAGAGGAATGTTAGGGTTTCAGCCTTTCTCTCCCATGGCAGTTGCAAGAAGGGATGGGGGATTGATGTGGTGTCTGTGTTGCAGTTTCTAACAGAATTAAAAGGAATCAAAGATCAGAAGTGTGGAACAGCTCCTCTACAGGGATGGACTAACTTAGAAATCTTCAGCCTGGAAGAGAGTTCAGTGACAGGAAAGAAATGGCTGAGGTTTGCAAGATCTTCAGACAGTGACCAGGGAGCAAATACCACTCGTTCTTCACTCTTCAAGAACTAGAAAGGCGGAATGCAAATGTAAAATCAGCAGGCGCAAAAGAAATATACAACAGTGCTTTTGCACACTGCAGGATTCACGTTTGTTTGCAGGAGCCAAACCACCAACAGGCTCGGCATGGGGTGAGATGCACTCACTGAAATCACCTCACCAGGACTTTAAGCCGTAAAACAATCTCTAATCTGCTCTTGGTGAGGGAACATGTACAAGCAGAGCCAGGCTGTCTATCTCTGCCCTATTACTTATGCGCTTCAAGAAGCAGCACTGCCTGCAGGCAGCTACCAAGCCACGGTGCCCTTTGGTCTGACCCAGCATGCCTGTTCTCACCCCCTGCGTGCTGCTTGGTCCCACGGCTGGGAAGGAGAGACAAATTCCGTGCATGCCTGCCTGCCCTGGCTGATGCAGGGCAGGCACAGTGTTATTTCGGGACAAGATTTCCATGAATAACTCCCCTCATCTGCCAAACCCAAATTAAAATTTGCTGCCAACAGTCATGAGCCCTCCCCCTGATTCCTCCCTCTCTTCTTTTTTTTTTTTTGACAATTTCCTGCATTAAGATAAACTAGTGATAAATCCAGATTGTGCATTAAACACTGGCCCACGCGGTCTGGGAAACAAAGAGCATGAAGGAATACTGCAATTCAAACTGTCGCTAGCTGATACACATTTGGGCATGTCAGCTTTTAAAGGATTTTCTCAGAACAATTCTTTCAGATTTCCTAATGAGTCTGTAACATGAGATTTTGTGAAAAAGCACTATAGACCACAAGCATGTGAGTCCCAGTCCCAGAGATGTCCTGGAGGGCTCTGTATTGATGCCTTTCCGTGTGCAGGGAAGAAGTCTGGTTAAGGACTGGGAAAAGCTACGATGTGAGGCCCACAGCTGTGCATGACATTAGGATTCCTGCAGTCCACTCACCAGTTTTTGCCAGCTTTAGGAGGCTCCCAGCCTGCTTTCCAGGGTAAAAGGTGCTTGCTTTCTCTAGCCATACCTGGCACTTCCTTCAGAGAGCTGGGGCGCCCAGGCAGAATCCTCCTTGCAGAAAAGGTCTTGTGTTTTATCTGACAGACTCTCTGTTGTCGTTTGACCCTGATTGGCAACCAAGCACCACACAGCCGCTCGCTCACCCTCCCCCTACCCCAGTGGAATGGGGGAGAAAATCAGGGAGGGAAAAAAAACCAACCAAACCCTAAAACCCGTGGGCTGAGATAAAGGCAGTTTAATAGGACAGCAGAGAAAGAGAAAATAACAATAATAACAACAGAATATACAAAACAAGTGACACACAATGCAATTGCTCACCCCCCTGATGCCCAGCCTGCCCCCAAACAGCAATCACTCCCCTGGCCAACTCCTACAGCTTATATACTGAGCTTGACATCAGGTGGTATGGAATAGCCCTGATGGCTAATTGGGATCAGCTGTCCTGCCTGCATTCCCTCCCAGCTTCTTGTGCACTTGGCAGAGCACGGGAAGCTGAAAAGTCCTTGACTAGTGTAAACAACTGAAACCAGGACACTCTCTTTTCCTGCTTCCTGGAAATCCACAGGAGTCCTGGGTGCTGTGACACAAAACCCCCTTCTGCTGCCAGTGAAGGTGTTCTACAGCCTTGGAAAAGGGAAAGGAATAGCTCAATGGGTGGCTTCCATTGAAGAATTAGGGTGGTCTCTCATCCAGCAGCCATCCCCACATGCTCACAAAGGCAAGCAGTCCCCCCTCTTCCTCACGGAAGCAGCCACAGAACAGATCGGTGTAGCATGAAACTTCCCAGCAGCCAGGTTCAACATAGCTCAGGCAACCCCTGCACTGACTGAAGCACTGGTAGTAGCTTTGTGTGTGAATGCAAGTGTCTGCAAACTAAAGGAGTGATGGAGAGTGAGGGCATGCAAGTGGGGGAAGAAACCCATCCGAAGAGACCAGACCCAAGCACTTGTGTGCATCACGCACACCCCAACACCTGCAGCTCAGCCTGGAGGGGAGGGCTGATGCATCTCCATGGTATTCACTTCCCTTCACCTCCACCTGGTCTATTCTAGGAAAGCCTGCCTAGAATTCATCCACCCAAAGCGTCACACTTCACAGCTCCCTTCCCACGCAGAGCTCACCCAGCAGCTTGCTTCCTTGCTCTGCATAAACACAATACTGCTTCCCTGCCTGCCTCCCCACGGCCGGCCTGTGCTGCAGGTGGGCCCTGCCCCAAAGGCAGCTGGGGGTACCTGCTTCCCCCCACACTCAAGGGAGGATGCAGCAGGCCTAATCCCTACCATGCTGGGCTCAGGCAGCTGTGTCCTGCTTCCCACCAAGGGCAGGAAGCAGGGGTAGGGATAAAAGCTACACCAGGACCTTCACTCCTTGGTTTCTGTTTCTAGCCAAGGCAAGCAGAGGCAGATGCTCCCAGGTGCTAACACCAGGAGGTTCAGTGCTTAGGGCCAACCTGGTGATCTGGTCCCAGGCAGATCCCAACCCATCTCTCGGAATCACTCGTGTTAGGCCATGGGCAAATGCCTGTTTTGAGGATGGGAGGTTTGTGGCTCTTTAGAGAAGAGTCCTAACTTCTTTCTTGCTCCTTGATGCAAAGAGGGCTGGCAGCGCCCAAACCTCCTCGGTCGCTGTGGATTTTGACCCAGTCCTGCCTACAGTAGAGACAACCAATTTTCCTGAAAGGTCCCTGTCAGCAGTACAACACAGCACAAGGGCGAGTGACGCAGTGAACCGCTGCTCTCCTGACACATTGCAGAGGCAACCACAGCCATAAGCCAACAGCAAGTTCAGAATCTCACCTGCTTTCAGGACTCAGGCCAGTGCTCCTTAATGAAGGAAACAGCCTGATCCAGAACACCATCCTTCTCTGAAAGGACTCATTCAAGTAAGCAAAGTCTTGGTAACAGTACTTTGACTGTGAAATATGCAGAACAAGTTTTTCAGGAAGTAGATCAAGGACTGTTTCTGTGGGAACTTGTAACATGAGATGTGAAAATCCAGAGAAAGGAGAGAACTGGCCATTTGAGGAATGCGCACATTGCGAGCCCAACAAGCCCAGATACAGAAGATGACAGACTGTGATATTACCACCACTAGAACAGGCTTAGATGGTGAAGATTGTGAATACTTCTATTCAATCTCTGGCAGGAGTAGCTGGCAATACATGGGAACTCCAACATGCCCCATGTTCAAGCCTCACAAATGGAAACATCCAACAGACTGACTCCTCCCAGGACTTCATTTACAACAAATTAATAGAGAACCAAATTCAGCATTTCACCTGCTTGTAGCGATCAGCTCAATGTCAGATGGACAGCAGGGCAGACAATGGTTTGTATCCCTATAAATCTGTTATTTTCATGTCATTTAATCCCTGTCATTTTAACCCTCTCTGGCCTGAATATTGTCTTTCGCAGTGGCCACAGGCAAATACCTGTGTAACCAAGAATGACACTTTCCTAGTCTCCCTTCTCCCAGTTATTCAGAGATCCCGAGCTGGCTGTGGTTTCACTGAGTAATTCTCTGTGGATTTTCCTTCCATGAATTTGCCTAGTTTCTTTTTGACTTCATATAAACTTCTACCTTAAAAAGACACCCTAACAAGACAAAGACTTCCACAGGCCAACTCCCCTCATATGTAAAATTTCTCCAAATGTAAGTCCTCCTGTTGCCCCTCAGCTTTGGCTCCAAAGGACACTCTGCCACTGTTGCAATTTTTACAAAAAAACCACACCATACTCTGGTAGGTGGTCTGGTTCAGAGTTCTCGGCAGGTAATCCTTGAGGCAGCCATAATCACTCATTTAAATCTCATTTATTTTTATTTTAGAAAGCTCCCTAACAACACAAAAGTCTTCTTTCCTGCATCTCACTGGAATTGTGTGCATATTGCCATGGCAACCATGCCAGAGATTTTTGTGGTCCCAGACCCATTTTATTGGTTATTAGATATCTGTGCAATAAAAATATATATATAGCTATGTTCTCCCATCTGTCTGTTCCATCTGCTTCTTTCCAAGTGAAATACGACCATTTGGCTCAGCCACAGCTTTCTCTCCTTCCTCATGGGACTGGCTGAAGGAAACAGAGATGCATCTGCTGGTGGTCATGGAAGTGGGGAAGGGAAGGAGAAATGAAATAGACTGCTGTGGACATGAACCTGACCAGGACACACATGGAAAAGCCTATCAACTGTGATGACAACACCTGCAGTGTTAAACCAATTCTGCCTCACAGTACAAGTCCCTGGCCAGGATAGCTGGCCTGCCCATTACCAATTATGTCCCAGGTGTGAAGGGGAAGAGATGCTCGAGAGGACTCTGGCCAACATGAAACTTATTTGCTCCTGGTGGAACTGCTGTGGCCCGGCTGCAGCTCAACCCCAGCCCGTTGGTTTCCTGTCACTGGGGAAGTAGAGTCAAATGCTATGTCACTGGTCAACAAAGAGGAAACTCATCACAGCTCAGCTGCATCCATTAAGAGTCCTTTCTACCTTCCCAAAAGAGCAGCAAAGTATCACCTCATCCCAGTACACCATGTCCCACGGAATGGGAAAACACCTCTGTGCCAAACTGACCACGTTCCTCCCTACAGCCCGGAACCCACGCTGAAAGCTATTTGACATGCCCCTACCCAAGGGACTAATTCCTTCTGGCAATGTCTGCCTTGCCTGCCCACCCCCACAGTCTCCACTGGGAGAGAGGATGTGTTTCCAGCCTCCCAGCTCCCTTACATTATTTAAGCTGTCGGTTGTTAATTATAGCGCTGCATTTCAACTTGATGCTTCCCAGGGGGCCAAACCACACTAACAGACTAAAAGCAGTTCCAAACGGAATACTTTGGAAGCCTCCGCTAGAACTGAGCCTACATCTCCACCAGCCAGGGTGAGACATTTCCTACCGCTCTGACTGCTCTTGGGAGACTGGAACTGCACCCTCCGCTGCAAGACCCATATCTGCATCTTCTTACCCTACAGAAAAAACATTCCCGCTCACCAGATGGAAGCCATGGCTTTCTGGGAAGGGATGTCAAATTAGCCTTCAGCTTTCTCAATGTAAACATCTCCTTGCCTGCCTCCCCGTCAGCTCTGAATCTCTCAGTGCAGATGGAAGGGGCAGTGAGGATGTATAGCCTTTCCTAGTTGGGGATGCCTCAGAGTTCACAGCAGAGAGTAACCCTCACCATGGCCACTGCTCCACCCTGCTTCCACCTGACCTGCAGAGCAAAGCCAGGATGACTCGTCCCATCTGTCGAGCTCCCCATTTTTCATAGGCTGGAAAAACTCTGCTGCCCTTCTATTGAAGCAAATCAAGTCTCTCAATTACACAACCATGACCACCAAGCTTGGGGGACCCACACACCCCTCGCATTGAGGAAGGCCTTGCTAAGCAGTCAAGTGAAAATAAGCAAATGAGAAACTGATGTGATGTTGATGCTTTCTAGCTTGTAGCAACATCCTCCAGCCAGGATGCCCCTTTGCCCCGTATGAGGCATGAGAAACATCTGCTTCAAGCACAGAAACAAGTGCAGGGAGCAAACTGTCAACTTGCTCAGGGCAAGAGCATGGAAAAAAAGGTGGGGTTAGACAGTAGCATGGGGAAAAGCTTGAGGATCCTAGCCTGCCAGCTCCTGACACAAGAGCATCCATTTCACTCAACTGTGCAAAGGGAGATGTTGCTTTGTGGGGATTTATTTCCAGAAGAGTAAAATCTAATGGCTCAAATGTGCCAGAGGAAACTCAAAATCTGGGTGAAGAACGCTTCAGAAAGCGCGTGCTGCTGGCACCACCTTCCAGTTGTGGTCACATGAGTCTGTGTCCTGCTAGCTAAGCGCCACAAGAAGCAGCATAGCCCAGTGACTAAGGCCAAGGGAGATCAGGCTATGTGCCTTTTGCCACGCTCGACTGGTTGGAAGTGTTTTTCTCAAAACCTACATAGCATCACCTCAAGAGAGTTCACAGCATGCTTAGCAGGATGCAACTCTTCCCTAAAAGCAAGAAAAAGCAGAAAAGAGGCAATAAATGAAAAAGAAGAAAAACAGAAAGGTGAAAATTGTATTGCATTGAGCCATAACTATAGCTGAGAACAACCATCAGACCAGGAGATTCAGTGCGGCTGTTCAGCTCCTATGTGCTTTGCCAAATTCGCATGAACAACCCACAGTAATTATAACTTCATCTTGACTAGGTATTATTTTAATTGTGACTGGTTTTCCTGCTCAGCACTAATTGGAGAAATCACAAAAGAACAACAAAGCGGGAAGACTGTTGATGACTTTGGCCTCTCCTTCTGCTAGCTAGCTGCCCCATCTGACCCCCTTTTTGGCTGACCCCCCTGAAGCTTTGTCCAATGCAAAACAAACCACGCAGCGCCGAAATAATTACAGCCCCTACGCAGCTGTGCAAAGAAACCAAGCACCTTCCTGCCCAGGATGACTATAGCTCTCAGCAAAGCTGCTTCAGAACATGCTCCCAACCACAGACCCACTCTGGCACTTGCTGGTGGGGTCGGCAACTCGAGCTACAGGCTGTTGCCCCTTAAAATTGGGAGCTTGGACAAAACGCTGCTGTTCTGAGAAAGGCTAACCCCGCAGCAACCCCTCAGAGAACCCCAGGCTCTGCCCTGGATCCCATCTCCCCCAGCCCATGCAATGGAAGAGAGTCTGGGGGTAACATGTAGCTGTTTGGTGTCTAGTGAAGGCAACTGTACCCCTTTCAATCACGCAGTTCTCATTGCTTGAGAGTCTAATATCCAGACTAAGCTTCTGGGCTGCCAATTATGCTGATTTGCTTGCTTGCCTTTCAGTGGGTGTGGACAGCCATTTCTCAATGCTGTTTCAGGCACTAATAGCCTGCTACTGCCCCCTTAGCCTTCTCAGACCTGAACTGAATACACTTGACCTCTCAGTTCTGTAGAGGCAGTGGTTTGGGCCTTCCAGGTGTCATCTGACCTCTCTAATTTGTCACCTTTTAAGGCATGATGCTCAAAAGTGGACAGTCTCCAGCTGAGAACTCATCAGCAGTGAACAAAGCGCACTAATTATCTCCTGCATCTTGCATACGATATTAAGTATGTATCTTTGGAGGAGAAAAAGCAGACAAGTGGTTAGTGGTCTTTTTGGGCTTGAGAGAAAAGATACGTAAAATTACACAGGAACACTTTTAATTAATTGCTGCCTACTGACAGCAGCTGGCAAGATAGCCCTTTGCCCATAAGCATTCAGACAATTAGTTAACTCTGTATGCCACCTGAGATGGTGGAGCAGCTCTATATTTATTCATATTTTGGACAGGATCAAAGTGAATCACTTCTGTGATTTATTGTCTGCAGAGACAATAAATCTGTCTCTACATCTCATTTCTTCAAAGAGTGCAGTCTCCAGCTTGGGGATCAAAGCACTGTCAGGGAGACATTCTCTGGGGAGGGTTCACCACTGGGTTTCTCGCTTCCTTGGTGCCTTTGGTTCCTTTGGTAGGAGCTGTCTGTGACAGGGAGCCTGTACCTTTGCTTGTGTTCACCAAGGACCTTCAGCCCAAAGCCAGCTTGCTCACAGTGGCAGGTGCTACCATGACAGTTTATGGCATTGCAACTAGGCAATCTTTTTTCCTGGAAATCACAGCTGGTTTGTGGTCAAGCAGGAGGAGTCCTCCACTGCAGCTGGACTGAGGACTGAAAGGGAAACCATGTAAGAGAGCACAGGCTGCCAAAGACATACCTGACAGCAGGGTTCTGCTGCCAGTGCTGATACTGGAGCTATTGCCGCCTTTGGAGACAGCAGCATGAGCCAGCCCCCAGTGCAGCTCCCTAGGGGCTCCTGTTTTCTCCCACTGCACATATGCTAATTGATATGCATCTCCCTGTAGGTACTGGGTGAGACGCAACGGTCCAGGTAGACAGTGTTTTCATGGTTTGGGGTGGAACATGTTGCGTGAGGCATGGGGACATGCTCTTTCCTAGCCCTGGGTCCCTGGAGAGTTGTGACGAAGACCATCTCACACCACATAAGCAGAAGAAATAACTTGATTTTTCTGCTAGATCCCTGTCTGTAGGCCTGTAGGCTATTTGTCACGTGTCCAGGGATACTGTTGTGGGATCCAAGATACTCCTGGAGTTACCGTGAATTAATACAGAGCTGTCATCAAGGTGTTTATACCTCCATTGGCTTAGGCAGCTTTAAAAAGAGAGAAACAGTCCCAGATGCTCAAACACAAAGCAGGTCTTGCTTAAGGCTGAGGTTACACAAGCAGGGACTGGAACTGCAAATTGTAAACTGAACTTGCAGTTACCTTGAGATAGGAAGTATATTATAAACCATCACAAACAACAGCAATCATGGTATTTGCTTATAATTATTTTGGTTTTTTTCATTAAAAAGCTCCAATTGTATACCAAGTAGTTGGTGATCAGATGTGTTTTAGAAGTGGTTTTGTTCAGCAATTGCAGAATCCACAGGGAGAAGGGGTAGTCTGTCACCTGAAGCACCTGTCAGACTGGCAGGGCCATATTCACTTGGCTTACCCTGCTGCTGGGAGGCCCCAAGTTGCAGGGGGCACCAGGAGCAAAGCAGCAGCAAAGCCTGAGAAAGAGAAGAGAAAATGTGCATAAAAGAGGCAGAGCTCTTCCTTTGCAGAAGAAATTCCTCCTCCTGCTTCCACCTCCACTGCATCCATCCTGGCTTGCAAAGGAAGATGGACCCCTGCAGCACAGAGAGCCTTGCAGGAGAAGGGGACAGGCTCATGGCACAAGCCTTTCACCCCAGGACCTTGGAGGGGCTTCCATTTTCCCTGAGATGTGTCTGGAGGACGACAGGCGGAGCGCAATCCACTGGAGACCTGTGGGCTTGCCTAGATGCAGATAGCTTCAGTGAGGGCACACTTGGAGACTGCTCTCCTGAACTGGTGCTGCAGGCTATGCAGGAGGCTGTCCTCCAGCACAGGGAGAACTCGGGGTCCAGGAAGAAGATGTCCGGATGGAGTTCACCCATTCAGAAGTGTTGGTGCCCCTTGCCCTGCCTGTGCCAGGCTCAGGATAGCTCAGCTGATTGTTGCCAGAAGTGCTGATTTGTGGATGTGGGTGACAAGGGGCTGGGAACAGCAAGCCCAACACTGCCCAGCAGCAAGAACAGTAAACTCCTCACACTGAAGATCACACAAATCTGGCCACAGTCATCCTTCACAGGATGGCAAAATTTGGTGTTGCTTGCGGCTCTGAGAAGCCCTCAGCTGGCTCCTGGCCTAGTTATACTGTTTGGTGACAACCCCTTGCTCAAGCCTGGCAGCCTCCAGGAAAGGCTTAAAAAAGCTCTGCTTGCAATCCTGCAAAACCCCCTTTCTTCTCTCGGGGTCCTCTGTGCAACTAGAGAACAGCGAGCTTATCACCAACAGCTACAGACACACCGAACACACTGTCCTTCACTCCACCCACCCACCACACCTTTGCTTTTCCAGGCAGTGCCACATGCTAATCAAAAGCCAGACCTTCATTTTCTGCCTTCAGATCGACCCTGTCCTGCAGAAGGAGGGCTTTGGGCCAGATGGGGGGTCTTTAATGTTTCTCAGCAAGCTTGGTCCTACTGGCGTGAGCTGCTGCCTCAAAGGGGTTTGGGTTGCAATTTGCCTCATTATCGGAGCTGACGTGCAGCCTTCCCAGGACACATCCTGTGCACCGGAGAGCTACCTAATGAGACATCATATGAACCCAGTGGTCCTGCTGGTGTTGACTGGAGGAGGGAGCTGGGCTTCAAAGAGCCCCACTTGCTTCCTTTGTGTGGAAGAAATTTTCCCATGTCATTAAAACCAGTGGGCTGGTGAGTCTGCAAACCTTGGTGTTGGAAAACAGCACGGCACTAGCACTGCAGCACAGGGTGGCCCTCCCAGGAGGGATTCACTGTGGGGATTGATGCTGTTTGACACCCGGGTGGCTCCTGCTGCACTGTGGAGTTGTGCTGTGCTTGCAAGGGCAGCTATGAGCTGGTGGTTTTACAGTGCGTGGGGGACACGGCTGCTTGCTGAGGGCACGCTTACCTGGGAGCTGTCATGTCCGAGCCTGCTGGCTGCTCTGCACTTGGGGTTCAGGGGCACTGGAGGTGCCTCCGGAGCCCAAGGCAGATGCTGGGATGGAGTGGCTCACCCTCTGGAGGGTCTGTCCATCACCAGTGATGCCAGCGCACTGAGGGCAGTGACGCTCACAACCTTGGCACTATATGGAATGTTTCTTGTCCTTGTGAGCATTGCATCTCTGTGCCATTGCTGACTCGTCACGTGTGTATTCACTACAGACATTCTGCAGTCCCTTGGCTCCTTTAGACCCCCAGCAAGGGGTGCTCTGGTGCCGGAGGAAAGTTTCAGCAGTTACTGTCAGCAAGTAGAAATGAGAGGTTGTCATGGATACCAATATGCAAATGAGGGCCCAATTCTGTGCTGCTCTGCTCCTCCTGTCCTCCCTTGCCCTGTTGTGTGGGATCTGTGGAGGTCCCATTTCATATCATGGAGGTAAAGGCAATTGAAAATTAAAATCTGCTCTGAATGTAGCTTTGGTTCCTCGCTCTTTTTCACCCAGCCATACCTCCCGGCTCCCATTTCACTGGGATGAGCCTGGATTCAGACAAGTCTGCATGAGGGCAAAACTGGGACAATGATTTGAGTGCAGAGCCCCCAGCCTCTCAAACCAGCGCAGATATTTGCAAATGCACAAAGCTAGTATGTATTTTGGGCTACCCAGTCATTGATGGTGGAAAGGAAGATGAGGGAAGAGGTACACACAAGGAAAGGTGTCTGGCAGCTTGGGGAGAAGGCCCTAACCCTGAATTTTCTGGGGAGATTAAACCTCTTCTGAGCTGGCTTCAGGCCCCTGCAGAGAATGGGGTGGCAGCTTTACTCAACGTTTCCTCCATGGGCTGCATAGGACTGGCATTGTGACCTCTGGTTTTAGAAATGCAGGCAAGTTTCACCATGTTTTCATTTTCAGGAAAACATCTGCCCAAATATGAAACTGAGAAGTCTGATTATTTCATGGTGAAATGATTTGGATTTCCCATTTGAAATTAGTATTTCTATTTATCCATTACTTTTTTTTTGTTTTTCATTCTGGCCAATCAAAATTTCTCATTGCTTTTTCCCTATAGAGTTGGTCACAGTGTTCTAGTTGTATTTTAGGTGTAAAATAAATTCTGGACCAGAATGGTTTTTTAAAAAAATGGCAATTACTGAGGGATTGGGAAGATGAAACTTTGGTTCCTGAGTTATTTCTGAAAAGGTTCTATTACATGCACACACATGCACAGAATTGCCCTGATTTAACAGAAGACCTTTTGAGATCTAGCAAGACTGAAATCTGTCATAAATAAGAATATTTTTCAGGGTGATTGCTCACAAACATAAGCATCAATTAGTTATCTCAGTCTGGTTAAATAGCAGTTTGGGCAGATGATTACAAATGATTGTGTTGCTGCTGCTTACTGCCTTATCACCTCACACCAAAAATCCCTTTGGTTTTCTAGAAATCCAATGACCTTGGTTTTTCTCTTAGATCACAGACCACGGAAGCACCTAAACACATGCGGACACAAACATCCCCAGATGCTGAAAATAATGTGGGTGCTTAACAGACTTCTAAATTAAACCCAGAGTGGAGGCAGCCTTTTTTTTTTTTTCTTCCCATGTTCACCTGGAACAGTAGCACCAGGAAGGCAATGGGGTATTAAACTCTGACATGTTGGAGGAAATAACCAGGAACCCACAAAACTTAATGAACTGAAAGAGGCTTTTGACCAACCCCGTGACAGAGCGTTCAGAGATGCGTGTGCTAGACCCATACTTCTTTGCAGCCATGCCATCAGCTGGACATCATCTGCCTATCTCCAGGCTACCAGACCTGCTCTGCCCAAACCCCTTCCATGGCCCAGTTCTTTGAACCCTCCTGGAGGAGTCTGGCTTGCGTATGCGGAATTTCAGTGCCAGGCTTTTTGCTCGGCCCTTGATCGCAGGGGCAAAACAGCCTGTTTTGAGAGCCAGCTCCCCGCACCCCTTCCCCACCAGCTCACAATACAGCCCACACAGCCAGGGACAGGGGACAACCATGACTCCCGCCCACAGCCCCCATCACAGACCTGCTAATTACACTTGTCTCAAGATTAGTCAGAAGGAATCTGTTCCCTCCAAGCTGGGCTGCGGAGCTAAGTTGGGCAGCAGCTGCCAGTGCCTCCTCATCCCAGCCCATGCCAAGGGAGCAGTCTCATTACACATTGCTGGGTCTTTCTGGCATGTACACAGCTTCCTCAAGGCAGTGGGTGGGCATTAGCTTTGCCTTGTTAGCATGATTGTGGTTTGGGCTGCAGCCCTGCTGGCATGCAGGTTCATTCAAAAGGGGGTTTGCAGCCCCTTTAGGGTTTTGCAGAGGGGAGAAGCTGAGAGTGACTGAGGAGGTTGCGCACATCCAGACTCCACAGCAGAGGGGGAGACCCCCAGTGCTCCTCAGTCCCCATAGTCAGTTTCTGTGTCCCAGGAAACAATGCATAGTCTTTCCTCAGGGACCTCACCTCCAGCCTGGCAGAGCAACTTTAAGGTGATGGACCCAGAACTGACCTGCCTGTTGCTACCATCTCCTTTTCTCTGGCTTTACTCCACGTCTCCACTCTTCTGCTTCAGAGACCCTGGAAGCCGGAGCTCCCATTGCTGGCTTTTTCCCTACCTTCAGCTTGCTGATGCCAAAACTGTGTTTAATCACCTGCTGCAGTCCTACAGAGGAACCTTGTGAGCCAGAGAAGAGCTATGAGGAGCAGAAGAACCGTGGAGCTTTATAGCTAACAAGTGGCCCTCTTGTAATCTCCTGCCTGCACCTCCCACCTGAAGACGCACAGCCCCCTCCTCTCAGACATCGCATACGCCTGTCCCCTCCTCTGCTTCTTCTCCACTTTGCTCTTCTCTCTCCTCTCCAAGGCAGTTTCTGGCATTCCTGCCTGGGGATCGGCCATTGTTGGGTTGACTGGTCTGCAGGCAATGGATGAATTGCACCATTTCTTCCTTCACCAGGCCTCAGCAAACAGTTGCCAGCCCACGCTTTCTGCTAAGTTCCTTGGGACAGCTTAGTGCTCTGAAACTACCATACTGAACACAAGACCTGGAGCTGGACCAATGCCCATGCTCTGAGTTTGTGTCTTCTATGCCAAGAAGCAGGGCCAGCCCCTGCGCTTGCTTGTGTTTTGAATCCGGAACCTATTTCTGCTAAAAGTCACCCCTCTGCCTGCCCAGACTGGTCTGCGCTGGAGCAGTGTCTCCCGCACTGTATTGCTGCCCTCTCCTGGACTCTCCAGCAGCCGCTGGGCTCCGGAAAGCTTCAGCTACAGATGCTAATCTCTTCTTTGAGGCCAGGAAGGTGGGAATCCTTCCCGAAGCACTGTGTCCCTCGCATGGCAAGGCCTGGTTCTGAAAATGAAGAGATTTGAAGCTGAGCTTTCTCCTGCCCTGTCCTATATAACGTTGACACTGGCAAATGCTCTGGCTTAAACTCTTCTCAGGGGCTGCTTTTGCAGGGATGTATAAAAAAGTGGTATAAGAAGGAAACAGTGTCATTTCTTAGTGCAAGACTGACTGGGAATGACGCCTTCCACAACTAGAGACAAACACTTGGTTCAACCTGTATGATAGCTCCCCTCCTTGTAACCCCCAAGTCTCGCTGTGTCTGGAGCATCCAGTGTTGCAGAGAGATGCAAATAGAAGCCAATCTTTATTAGGAAAAAGGAGTGGTTGTAGTCAGAGCTATTTTGGCAGAAAAATTCAGAGGGGAGAAGGGTATCCCTCTTCTCTGTTGCCGGATATTTCAGGCAGTGTGAGGTGGTTTGGGACACAAACAAATGGACAGTGGTGGCTGGAGGGATGCTGTCCCTCAATGTTGTGCAAGTGGAGGAAATCTCAAAAAGTCTCCTTTCTGTCCTCCAGGGTCAGAACAGGAGTTGTCTCATCAGTCACAGTAGCAAGTTTCAAGGTCATGGCAGGGGATGGTGCTCGGTGTGTGTGGTCCTCATCACCCCCCTGAGATGCGCTGGTGTCCAGATGACTGGTGTCACTGGCAGGTCCAGCATCAGGGCCAGCCTGGGGGCCCTGCCTAGGGAACCTGAAGAAACTGGTCACTGTCTCCATCCTCATGGTGCTTCCTGTCATCTTGGAAGCCCTTGGAGATGACACCTGGTACTCTTGATAGAACCAGTAACAAGAGCTGCTACAGAAAGACAGAAGCCCATAGTGAAAAATGGGAACTTAGTGCCAGGAACTAGCACCAGAGATCTGCAGTCACCCAGCACCAGCCCCCAGGGCCAGGATTCCCCAGGGCCATATCCAACCACCCCCTATATGACTGTGTAAGCTATTTTGGGGCAGCTGCTCTGGGGTCCCACTGTAGTGCCTGCCCTCAGTTCAGAGTCCCCCAGTCCCCTCCCTGCCCTGCTTCAGTAGCAGATGATCTGTGTACCCTGCTTGGTCCTTTTCTTCTTGACACAGTCCATCATGGAGCTGGCCCCTGGCACCCTGGTGATCATGCCGTCCTTGCAGGGAGTGCAAAATGCCACCCCATAGGCCAGGCTGTAGGTCCCAACAGGGCACAGGGAACACTGGCTGTTCTTAGGAGGGCTGAACATCCCTGGTGGGCATACAACTGAGGAGAGGACATTTAGAAAGGCCTTTCTGAGCAGTGGCACCAGCTGCTTGATAAAGTTGTATTCAACGAAGAGTCAAGGAAACTGAGCCTTGATGCCTAAGGGCTCAGAATTACTCTGTCCACTATATTCCCTGGGCTGGGTGTTCATGGGGAGAGCAGCAAGGACCTGGAAACACAGAGCTGTGCATGGGGAGGGAAAGAGACAAGTGGGGGGAAAGAAGAAAGGGGACCAAAGGGCTGTGGACTCTTGGCTCACTGCAACAATCGAGGCATCTTGGCAGCTGCTTGGTCTGCCCATAGCCCCCGCTGCACTGCTCGGTCTTTAAGAAGCTGACGAACTTGTTGGTGAAGTTCATGCTGGGGATATCAGCCCCAGTGATGTGGAAGGACTTGTGCTCCTTGAAGAACCTGGTAAGGGCGAGCTGGACCTGGGGAGGGCAGAGCAGGCAGAAGCTCAGTGGGGCAATGTTGGAGTCCAAGAGGGAAGCTGAGACCTTGTTGCACTAAGAATGTCCTCCCAGTGCCATAGTGCAGGAGCTGTGGCGTGTGAGCCAAGAGGGACAGACAGCGCAAACCAGCCTGACTGGGAGCTCTGCTGGGCCCCAGGGAGAATGAGCAAACCCTCAGGGGTGGTCCTCTTCATTCCAGCACTGCTGGAGATACTTGGGCCTGGAGAGAGTGTCCCTGTTCCACACCTCCCCTGTGCCATGCTCCCTCCTTTGCTGGTATGCTGGCCCCAGGGCTTACCTGCCCGAGGTTGTGCCGGACTGTTTTGCCGTAGCAGTCTGTGACCATCTCCGTGTCCTGGAAGTTGCAGTGTTCATCCCAGTGGGGCCCAAAGAGGGACACTAGAGCACGGAGAGTCACCGGTGCAGCTCAGGCAGCCCCAGCTCCAGCAGGAGATGGGCAAAGCCCTGAACAAATCTAGCCATTAGACACCACTGTCTTCCAAGAATCCCTGATTTCACTACATGCCCTTCAGCCCTGTGCTCCCTCCCTCTTCTCCCTGCAAGCACAAACTGTGATCAACTCCTGAACTCCTCTCACTCCACCCCGCTGCCTCCATTGTCCCCTGGGGACTCCGCTGTGGTGCTTCTGCCTGGAACTCTACCTTCTAGCTGTACTTGGATGATGTACTCATCTGAAGGGTTGTTGAGTGAGGGGAAGCAGAAGGTGGCAGTGAGCTGGAGTTTGCAGTGCTGTTCAATCTCCAGCTGCCTCAGCTTATCCTGTAGACCCCACAGGAACCTTTTGGTCCACTCATCCTTGCAGAGCTTGCTGTGGAAGAGCAGCACAGTGTCCAGGCCTCCTAGCACATGGTAGCCTGTGGGAGAAAACCCTGAAAGGTACCTGGTTCTTCCCTCTTGCCAAGAGAAAGCTCCCTTGTCCACGGAGCTGAGTATGGTCCCACCCCTCCTCTCACTCCATGGCCTCTCCACCCTTCCTGCCCATGTTGGGTTGGCCCACCTACTTGTTAGCATGGTGCTGGACTCACCAAAGATGCTGTAGTGAAATGTTTGGGACACAGGGACCTCATGCTTCATGTAGGAGATGGTGCAGGAGTACTTCCCACTGTCGCCTGCTTGGAAGTGTTGCAAGAGGAGATGTCCCTCCTTGGTGACTGAGAACAACTTGGGGGCTAGTGCAGGAGACAGAGGGGTTGATAGTGATCACCAGGGCTGGCTGTCCTGTGCTGAGCTGGCCCCATTCCTGGGTGGCTGAGTCATGCTCTCCTGGACTGCCCCAGATTTGGTCTCCTTAAATCACTGCTGAGAGTCTGCAAAACAGACTCCCAAAGCTACTCTTCCCCTTCCTTCTCTGATAAGTTGAGGGAGAGGGAAGACGAAATTAGGAAACCCAGTGCCCTCTCCTCTGCCAGAAATGTCTCTATCTGCAAAACAACCATCTGAATGCCTGAAAACTTTGTTCACAAAACCTCTCAGATGTTATTAGGACAGAGAAAGGGGTATTACCCCATACAGAATTACCCCATAACCTCATGTCCTTTTTGCAGTTCAGCACCCTCCAACACACGCAATCTCAGGAGATCCCAGTCTTTATGTGCCCCTCATCTGCTCCACAGACCTATTCCTTCCTTGGGTGGCTGTTTCCCCTCCTACCCCTCTCTTGCCTCATGGTAGCAGAGCCATCGCAGCTGCTTGCTCCTGACTGTGCAGCTGAGAGGAGCTGGGACCTTACCTGCCCCGTCCTGCACCCAGTGGTAGGTGGGATCAGCCACCTCCATCTCAATAGGGCTGCAGGGCAGTGAATACAGGCTGCTCTCCATGTGGATGAAGACAAAGCCTAGGCCAGAGAAAGAGAAACAAAAGCTGGGGACATACTTGAGGAATTTCAGGGCATTACAAAAAACAGGCCTGGAGCCAAGGAGAGAGGAGAGTTGGGAAGCCACTGGAACAGGCTGGGAACCTGTGTGGCATGTGGATGAACCCAGCCCTACTGGCGACCATCCTACGGGACACCTGCAGTTGTTTATGTGCTTAGAGGAGAGAAAATGCCAGGAGCTGAAGGAATAAGTGGCAAGAAGTGAGGTTGTGGCGAGCAGAGCTGGTGGAGACCACAGAGTCAATCTAGGCCATCTCTGCTTGTCTTGGCTGTGACTAGGAAGCCACGTCCTCTTCCCAGGTCAGTGGCAGAGTGGGCAGCGAGGAGAGGGTCCTCTCACCAACACCTGGACACAGGCTGTATGGGGAGACTACTTCACCCAGGAAAGAGGAGCTCATGGGTCAGGGAGGTCTAGCAGGAGAGCTTTGCAGATCTCACCCCCTTGGTGTAACCAGCTGGAGATGGCTGGCAGGTCCCAAGGCAGGGATGCTGGCTGTCCTAGGAGGAAAGCAGAGGGGCAGCACACAAGCTCGGTTTGGAGGGTGGTCACCTCACTCTCGTCTCCTCTATGAGGCTCCTGCCTGCCCTCCAAGCAGTCAGAGCAGAGTATATCCACCTCCACACTGGCCTTTTACCTGAGCAGCTACAAAGCACCAAAGTCAGGATCCAAAAAATCCCCAACACCCCAGGTCCCCCAGCGTCTGGCCAGACACATGGAGCACAGAGCATCCTGCCCCGCTGTGCAGTGTGGAACATCTTGTTAGCATGGCAATGAGGAATGTGCTGCTTCTCCCTGTCACCTTAGTGATGGCTCACAGGCTGGGTAGTGTCATGCCTCTGCCCACCTTGGTCACATTCCCAGGACTGGGCTTTGTGAAGAAACATGGCCCTCCTTCTGGGACCATCTGGGCAGGAGGCACTAGAGGAAATATAGCTGCGGACATCCTGGTAGAAGAGACATGGTAGGAGAGATGATCAGAGGGAAGGAGGAGGAGATAGATGATGAGAGTGCTATGCAAGGCTTTTCTGGCAGAAATCCTAGCAGACCAAGAGGCAGGGAAAACCCAGAAAACCTAGACTGAGGATGAGTTTGCCCCATAACTCAAGAGGAGACTCCAGGGTCTCCAGATATGGAGGATACCTTGATATGGCTGTGGTGGATGTCTGAAAAAAAAAGAGCATGTTGAAGAAAACAGGAAATTGTGGTCTTGAGGGGAAATTACAAGCACCAAAAGTCTTGATGTGCAAGATGTGGACACATACCCAGGGAACTTACTTTCTGCCAGCTTGGGTGCATCCTAAGCAAGAGGTCAGCCCACAGCTTCCAGCAGGAAGTTTGGATTCAAGCCTGGGACACTTCAGGCAATCTCTTGGTTCAGATGGGAGTCTCTTAAAAAGGGTGTGTTTTCTAAAAGTTCCTGTTTGTCCTGGAAATGAGATTGAGGTTCCTGTGATTGTCCACTGAGAACTAAAAGTAAGCAGTTAAAATATACGGACAGCCAGAAACTTGGGAAGAGTAAAGCTAAAAACTCCTTCTCACTTGTACCAGGGTTTCTGGAGGCGAGGTGGAGGGGGAGGGAGAAGTGCATTTAGGATAAATATGTTCAAATCATCCTACTAGCTTGTGACAAAAATGTATAGATGAGAAAACACGTATACATAAATTGAAAAAAACCCAAGAGAAAGCCAAAACCACTCACCAATTTATTTAAGATACAACAGAAATACAGACCACGCAAAAACTTAGAGACAGTAGAAAGCACCAGCAATTATTCCTAGGGAAAATCATGACAAGCAAAGGCAGCACTCCCTCCCTGTCCTCCCTTGCCACCGCTTCCACAGCCCCACCAACACTGGAGCTCCAGATTAGCCTTGCCTCCTAAAACTCCCAATGCTCTCACACACTCCCAGGCTCATTTTAACCACAGCCGAGGCCAAATATCACGAATGACTGGGGATTTCTCCCAAATCAAAATATGAGAGGACCCAAAGCTGTTGCTGTTCGTTGTTTGTTCCCCCCCCACACATACCTCTACTGTGGAAGAAATCCCTAGACGTTTGCCATTTTTAGACTTAGCTGTCATGAAAATGAGGCTGGGAGTGCGCGCGAACGTCGGGACTTGTAGGAGGCAAGGCGAAGTCGGGGCCCCAGTGTTGGTGGGGCTGTGGAAGCGGTGGCAAGGGAAGGTGAGGATCAGCAGCAGCTTTGGGTGCTGGCACCTTTGGGGTGGGAGAAATCCCCGGACGTTCGTGATTTTTGGCAGCGTCTGTAGGGAACATGGGTCTGGGAGTGGGGGGCGAACATCGGGACTTTTAGGAGGCAAGGCGAAGCCAGAGCCCCAGTGTTGGTGGGGCTGTGGAAGCGGTGGCAAGGGAAGGTGAGGATCCGCATCAGCTTTGGGTGCTGGCACCTTTGGTGTGGGAGAAATCCCCGGACATTCGTGATTTTTGTCAGTGTCTGTCGGGAAAAGGAGGCCGGGAGTGTGGGCGAACGTCGGGACTTTTAGGAGGCAAGACGAAGTCGGGGCCCCAGTGTTGGTGGGTCTGTGGAGGCGCTGGCAAGGGAAGGTGAGAATCCGCATCAGCTTTGGGTGCTGGCACCTTTGGTGTGGGAGAAATCCCCGAATGTTCGTGATTTTTGTCGGTGGCTGTTGGGAAAATGAGGCTGGGATTGTGCGCGAACGTCGTGATTTTAGGAGGGAAGGTGACCTTTAAGAGGCAAGGCGAACAAGAAATGATGACAAAGTCAGTGAAAGTGCTTCTTTTTCGTAGCCCTGTTGCCAGGATCTTTGGCATCAGATACATTTACTTTATCGTCACCGCTCTGTCCCTTCAACCAGCAAAGGTAATTGTAGGTCTGAGCAAGCATCTCTGTAGGCTCTTTGTTTTCAAGCTGTGCCTATGGAGGAAGCTTCGCACTAGTGACTAATGGGATGAATGAATCTTTAGTATTTCTTAAAAATCAAAAATATCCCCCTGCACCCCAGTTCTCAAGTTTCTCTGACTGTTTTAGCATGAATAAACAATCTCTTTTCTACAGTCACTTTAGATAAAAACACAGACTTATGTGAATAGCAGAACGAATGAAGGTTTTCTTTTGCTTTTTGCTATGGGGCTGTGCATTGCCTCCTGCTTGGTGCAGACCGTGTCATGGCTTTGCTCTGGCTTTTCTCTGTGATCACCTCTTTTTACTAAAGAGGTACATGTCAGAGCTTGATAATATCTTTGAGATCTCTACTCTGTCACATTTGAGTGAACCTAATGTTCAAAATTTTTACGAAGAGGGCAGCCAGCCAGGCCAGACCCTGAATGACTCCTTGGATCTCGTTTTCTGAGGGAACCAATCTAAATATATATATGATCTGAGGTAGGTGTGATATTTCTGAAATTTCCTGTTGTTGCATTCTTTTTAACTCATCAGCTCATTAAAGGATTTGTTTGTGAGTTCTCAGAAAATGTGTTTAGCAGTCATTGAACGTGTGCTGCGGCATCAGGAGAAGGGAGACCCTTCTTACATAGCAAAGAGCTTGGTTCCGTGCTTGAAATGCAAAATTGTGGCTCATGTATGAAATGAACTTTGGTCAATCATAGTAAAATGAATACAGATGATCAGTGAATACAGATTCACTTTCTTACCATCTTATAGTATTAGTTATTCATTTGCTATTCTTGGAGGGAGCACAATCGCTGCTTCAGTAAGTACATAGAAAGATCATTCCCTTGTTGTTCTGACTAGGAATTAACCTTCTTCCCTCTCTCCGGAAGAGCAATGCGAGTTACACTCAGATGTAAACTCTGTTTGTAAATAAGAATTGCTACAGGAGCGTCTCAGTAGTTTCTGCATCCTTACGTGGCTGGAAGGGAGGAACACTGGCTTTGTGGGTGTTTTGCATCAAGGAGGTTTCCATTGGCTTATATGCCCAGGGATGGAGAAGCATCCTATTGTGCTGTACAAACACAAACCTACTTGCTGTCTCTGGCACTGTTCCTGCTGTCCCTCCCTGTCCCCTGCTGGCAGATCTCACAGGATCTCACTGTCTGTATGTCCCCACATCTGTCCCTTAAAATTGGCTTTTCTTGACTGGGGATACCTGGATTGCCAGAAATTAAGTTAAATCCGGCTAAGGCTGGGATACATCTAAGTCCAGATTCACAAGGAGGCAGAGGTACCCAATTTTGATCTCTGGTGGAAATTAAACTTATAAAACAAAACAGTCACCAGCTTCAGCACTGAATGAGAAGATGCCCTGGTCCCTTGGGGAGTCCCCAAGGCATCCAGGAAAATACTGCAGGGCTACAGGAGGAACAAGTGCTTTATGACCATGGCTGGCTCCTAGCCATGAGGTCCTGATCCCTCTATGCTGTTTAGCACAAAGGGGACATGCCCCTTTCTTCAGTCCTTGAGGGCCCATTGAAGCCAGAGCTGGATCTCTTGAGATTGGGATGCCTCCTAAAGAGATCCTTTAGGCTCCCACTGTTCCAGAGCAACATGGATCCAAGGAGCACCACCTAGAAATGTCA
Source organism: Scopus umbretta (assembly GCA_013400535.1). Taxonomy (NCBI): domain Eukaryota; kingdom Metazoa; phylum Chordata; class Aves; order Pelecaniformes; family Scopidae; genus Scopus; species Scopus umbretta. The sequence goes on from VZTL01001821.1 coordinate 129,739, forward strand.
CCATACCTGCTAGGTGTCTTGGTTTCAGACCAGGACTGATGATTTGGTGACTATACTCTGCTCCAGGAGCACTCTCTGCTAAAGACAGCAACACTGGTTATCATAAGCAATCAACAAGTTGTGTTAGCAGTGCAGGGTCACATCTATCTGCCTGTGAAACCCCCAGCCCTTGGGACAGGCAGTGGCGTGTGGCTTCCCAGGGGAGAACAGCAGAGCTTGGCAGCTGACTTCAGAGAAAGGGACTCCACACTTCAGATCCTATCAGGAATCAGTTGAACATGGCTCATTAGGAAGGAATTATGCCCCATCTCTCTTCCTGTAATAAATAATGTTTGTAGTGATAAATATTCAACAGGCCCCAAAGCAACAAGGCTGGCATTTGTGTCTTGGTTTGTTTTCCTCTGTGAATGGTCAAGGGTTGTTACTAAAGGCAGGAGCTGCACTGATAGCAGCTCAGAATTAACCCTGGTGATGCCAGGCTGTTCTGAGACCTGCAGAAGGGCTTTCAGTGCTCAGCAGGTCGGAGTCCAGTTCTGCCATGAGCCATTTCATATTTGTGAGCGATGCAGAAGGAGGAGTGACACAAGGGTAAGGTTAGGGGCAGGGGGACCATCTGGGAAGCAGAAAGGACAGCGTGAAAAAGCAGGCTAGGGGATGGAGGGAAGCACAGCTAATCTGCATATGGAGATGATAATATTTAGGAGATGGGTCTGAGGGAGCAGGTAGTTGAGCAGGACAGCAGGCGTAGCCCAAAGGCACCTGGAAAGGCTCAGAGTCTTCTGATGTGAAGGATGATGATACCTTTATGGCAGGTTACATAGGAACATAAAGGAGAGAGGAAAATAGCAGTGGCCTCTGCTAGAGGGAGGTGAAATAACAGGAGAAGGACAGCAGAGGGTAGCAAATGCCTGAATTCTTCACCTGGCCTTCCAGGGCTGGTGTGAGCCACAAGGATGGCTGGGTGATGTAGCCTTAGTACAGATTTACAGCCTACATCTAGGCAGATTTTGTTTAAAAATAAAACAGGGAACAAGGTGTTTTGATAAGATGGATATGTTCTTACAGCAAAGGCTTGTTTTGAAAGACATTTCCTTTAGAAATTTTCTGCTGAGATATCCCCAGTGACCCCATCACCGCCAGGGAGAAGGCAAGGCAGAATGTGATGCTTTGATTATAATCAGAGTGGAAGGTTTTGTCCAAATGAAAAGAAACTTCTCTGTGCGGGGATTTCATTTCCCAGGAACAGTAGCAGTATTGCATATTGGTTGCTATTTGGGCAGATTCTTCGTAACTTTTAAGGTTTGAGCTTTGCCCAGCTCTGCTGTGGTGTCAATGCCTGTGGATTGCAACGATGGAGATCCTCCGTTCCCTTCCCTCGGTATCCTCCAAAGGCCACATCTGCTCTCACTGGTTCAGAGGGGAAGCAGGTTTACTTCATGCTTACAGACGCAGCCAGCCAAGTGCAAATCAAAAGCACAGCGGTACCTTGCACTCACATTGGAGGACCTAAAGCCATCCCCTGTGCCTAAATCCCCCTCACAGTCTTGCCACTGCAGACCAGCACAGCTGGTCCTGCTGAGACTTCACCTCTGGCATGTCAGGGTCTCCTGCTGCCCTTTGCATGCTGCGGCTTCCCTATTTAATGCAGGGGGATGACTGTAAATGCTGTAAGTGTCATTAGCACCTCAGGGCTAATTATTGGGCAATCTGTCTCCCTCCTTTTCTGACAATGCAAACAATCCATGTCAGACTCAATGTTTTGCTTTGCCCTTAAAATGGCTGGGAGATGTCCCCAGTGACTGGCCCATGGCATTGCATCAAATAGGATCATCCATCTTCATGAGAGAGCTGGCTGAGCTGTGTGTGCCAGGCCATTCCCAGGCTCTGGCAGGGGGGCCAAGTTACAATTTTTTAGGTGGTGGGGAGGAGCACAGAGCCCTGGGTGCTGGGGGGGAACAGCTGCAGTGGCTGGTCCTGGTGTGGTGGCACCTGGGGTATCCCAGGGCAGAGTTAAGGCTGTTCCCTGCTCTTCACAGAAAATCTTTTAAATCCTCACTGAGTTATTTTTATGATGACTGTAGATGACTGCCAAGTATGAAGGAGTGGAGCTTTCTTATTGAGGAATATTTAGTTTGGTGAAATCAGTTTTTAGGCTCGTGTCATCTGCCAAAGAGGCTCTTGCAGAGACACAAGAGCAGTATCTTCAGTGTTCATAGGTGGCACTTAATGAGATCCCCATTGCTTATTGCTATGATGAGTCTTTAACAAAGTAAGTGGGTTACAGATGATAGAGGAGCATTTGGGAGGAAACCTCTTACATGGTGCTTGCATGGCTGCAAGGTTCTGCTTAAATTTTATCCCATGGCCATACGGTCTGGTGCATCAGGCACATGGAGTACAAGAGAAGTCACAAACCAGAGAGCAACTGGGAGATACATTTTTGGGCTTATAGGGTCCATATTCCCCATTTAGGCTTGAGACTTACCATCCTGTCATCCTTGCACAGGAACTCACAAGCCAAACACTCTTCCCTGGCCATGGGATACAGCGCTTTCTGCCTGACTGGAAAAGTGGTAGCTTGAAACATCACTTGATGCATGAAAATAACAGTGTGCAGGTGATTTTCAGAGTTGATTTACCTGGCTTTTTACTAGTTTATACACCACATTTTACACGCCTCTGTTGTGAATAAGAGGACCAGCGAGACAGCGATAGGATTGGGACCAGGTACTCAGGAGTATTTTCTCTGCTTTTTTTGCTCTGAATTCAACCTAAAGTTGCAGAGCTTTCAGTTCTGTTTTAAAGAAGGATACATTTCTTTTTCTTCATGAACAAAGGAAGAGATTTTCCCCTTGGTTTTGTATTTCTGAGTCATTCCACATTATAGCAAATTGCTGGCAAAGTTGCTGTTATGGCTAAATGGTCACTTCAAATTTAAGTCTTTTTTGCAGCAGCTTTATACTTTTTTAAAGCAAACAATTGCTCTTCTGGGATGAAAATTTCTCGTCACTTGGTCTCACTCTGATGTCAAAATATTCTAGAACATGGGGAGAAAATTGATCTGAATCCCTGGATGCAGCTGATAGCACCTTTTCCTTTCCAGCTGATTTTCCCCATGCTAATGGCTGAAGAAGCCATAGTTCCTCCAATTTAAATTGTAATTAGGGGTAATTTAGCCTCTCTCTGAAAGTGAGAGCAAACAAAAATATAGTGGTTGGCAAAGAGGGTGGGGTGTTGGGTCTGTGACCCGGGTTATTTGCTCAGAGATGGAAACCGTGGTTTTCCATCTCTGCTCTGCTTGAGATGATCTGGATAAGTCCAGTCACTTCTCTTGCATCTCAGTTCCTCCCTCTATAAGATGGGGATAAGGATCCTATCTTCTGCCAAAGTCACATACCAAATACTGGCCTCGACACCAGTACAGCAGGTAGCAATCCCTAGGGAGCATGGAGAGAGGAACACTTTGGCCCCAGGAGACAAGACGGGTACAGATGGCTGTGGCATTGATGCAATCAGTTCTCTTAACAGAAAGTGTCAAGTGTCCTCGCACTTTACCACCCACCAGGCAGCACCCAAAACACTGGGTCCAGCTATGGCAGGGAGGTGATGCAACCATCCCAGCTGCAGGAGAGCACCTGGAAGGTGCTCCTGCGGTGCAGTCCAGGGACATCAAGTTAGATGTGGGCAGGAGTCACCCCAAAATGAAAGCAGTCTTTTATAGAACTGAGATAGCAAACAGTCTCTGCTTTTTGTAGGAAGGAACTATTGGGTAGACCTGGGAGCAGTCTGACCTCTGTCCATCTCAGCAGTGTTGCAGTGAAGCTTTCTTCCTTCTGTTGCTTTTTCTGGAGGAAAGCTGGCAGCGAAAGCAAAGGACACCTTCTTCTCCACTGCTCACTGCAGACACATCAGTCAAGAGCTGAGGCTCTTATTTCCCTCTCTCTGGATGGTGATGCTTTTGCTCTGCAAAGATTTTTCACATCTTGCAGTGCCCAATCTTTGCCAGCCTTCATGCTGTCTGCCCCAGGACAGATGATTTAATTCAGGGAAAGCCTTTGGAATTATTTTCTGGCTCCTGACAGGCATCTTGCCAAGCTTCTCTGGGAACCTCTGGCTCTCCCTTTCCTTTCCTGCTCTTTTTTATCCATTCCCCTGATAACACAGTGCAGAGGCTGCTGGTGCCAGGGCAAGGGTGGTGCCAAACTGCTTCACAGTTGGTGTTGGAGCTGGTTGCAGTCAGTGGCAGCGTTGTGATAACTGTGCCCTGGGGACATGACGTGGGGCAGCCTGCATGCTATGAGCCTGGCGAGGGATTCAGAGGCTGCACAACCAATTTCCCTTTTTACAGAGGTCAAACAGCCCTGGGGAAACAAATCCCACCTGTCTGGCAGGGTTATCTCACAGCTTGTTGGCAGGAGGGTGTAGGAATTTGTACCTCTGATTGAGGGGAGTCATCATGGAACCACTGGGAACATGGATCTAATAATTTCCTTACTGACACCTGCAGTTATATGAGAAAATGTAGGGAAATGCAGAGGTGGGGAGGCAGGAGAGATCTGTCTCAGCTGGTGCATGATTTCTTCTTGGAGGGAACTCACTCAGATCTTGTTTGGTGTAATTCTGAGCATCCCAAATGATGGAGTTTCTAACTCTTCCATACTCAGGAGGCTAATTTCACAGGTTAATACCTTTCCTTACTGCTCAGCCTGGATCATCCCATCTCTGTTTTCACACAAGCAGCTCAGCCATGCTGCCTTTGAACTCCCTTCCACTATAAATATTTCCTTTCCTTCCTTGGCAGCAACATCCCTTGATATTTGGAGATTGCAATTATCTCCCTGAAGCTGAGTCATCACAAAGCCAGCTGGATCTGGCTCGCTGCAGCCCAGCGTGGCTCCCTCCTAGAGATTTCCCCTGCTCCCAGTTTTGAGCTTTAAGCTCCCTCCACTGTGTCAGTAACTGAGACTAAAACTCTTGCGGTCCTGCAGCAGCGCTGCTGGTGTCCATTCATTGCCCCCCAGGATGCAGGAGTTACCTAACACTATTCCTCCTCTACATAACGGTTGACTAAGACACTATAGCCATAGTACAAACCACAGCGCTTCACAGCAATGGACTAATGCCAAGTCTGGATGGAAAATAGTTGACCCGTTTAGATGTTCAAAGTGTGTTAATGCTCCAAATCGGGATGAGAAGGCAGAACTTTTCTCAAACTGGGAATAAAAAAATAAAAAAAAAGGAAAATTAAATCAGGCCAAACAGTTCAGTGATTCACAACGTCTCGTTTTGCCTTGGACCATTTGCATCTAAATATTTATTTTATTTTAACACCATCAGCCATTAGTGCCGAAACATCTTTTGAACCGGAAAACTAGATTTTCACTCCAAAGCAGCTGAAACCAAATACTTGGATGATTTTTAAAGCTTTGCCAAATGTCTCCTTGAGGTGAGAAATACATGGAGAGGCCATCCGCTCTGGTGTAAAGCTTCAATTTAGAGGGAGAAACATCACTCACTGGAAGAACAGGAAATAATAGATCTCCTGTGGAGCCACTGGACTGAAATGAATCACGTCCATCCTGACAGGGAGGGCTGAGGACACAAACCGCTGCCGCTGGGCCACTTGAGGAGGATTTTGCTGCTGCTCCGATATTACAACGGGGACATCCTTCAGCATCACAGGAAGAAGAATAGCTACAGGTAGAGACAAAAATGAAGGAGGGAGATGTGGGGATCAGTCCCAGCAGGTATCTGACCCCTAGGTGAGTGCCATGGCATTAATCTGGGATTTACTGGCTCTGAGCTTGTGGCAGAAGTGCTGTTAATTTTCCTTGTTATTTCATTATCAACAGAAGGGATGTTTGCTACTGATTCCCAGGAAAGCATAAAGTGCAAGGTGAGTAACACTGATGTTCAGAAAAGCCAGATGGGACTGTTCAGTGAGTCAAACCAAAGCAGAGAAGGAAAACAAGCCAAGACACCCAGCCCAGAGTGTTTTGATTTCCAGCCTCTCCCTGCTCATCTCAGTGACTATGATGTCCCTCTCAAGGGGTGGGCTGTCAACTGGATAAGAAGGTGACTGTGGCAGTCTGGACCCTGGGGCTTTGCTTACATGCTCAGCTGTGACGTTTGGAACCAGGTAAGCTCACAGCAGATGCCAGGCATGTTGCTTCTGTTGCAGCTTCTCTCTGGCAGAGGGTATCTTGTAATTTTTGGCAAGAGTTTTCAGATGACCAACTCCAAAACTGTACAACCTGCAGAGGTACTCCTATGTGTTACACCTTGCAAGGGAGCATTGGTTCTTTTAATTGACTTTGTGATGAACACAGAGCAGGGAACATCACCTTGTCCCCTGATACAAACCTGTGGTGTATTGCATGAAACCATCATTGCCAGGACCACTGCTGGCTTCCATCTGATGACGGCAAAAAGGGATGAGTCCAGCACTGCTCCAACTGAGTCCCTGGCAGGCAGTGGGGCCCTGTTTGGGCCCTTGCAGACCCTGGCCAAGCCCCTGGGACTCTCTGGAGGGCAACAGGTCTCTTTACAGGTCACTGCCAGGCCTGGCAAAGCCTCTGATGGTAACCTTTTCAAACTCATGTCTGGTTTCTAACATCAGCATGTCTGCCTATCTTCCAGCCATTTGATGTCTTGCTATGCCTTTTCTCTACTGGATGAAAAAGCTTTTCAGAATCTGGTATTTTCACCTTTGAAGATGCTCATCCACTGTATGCAAATCACCTCTTTATCTTCTGTGACAACTAAATTGTCTAAATCACAATGCCTGGAACCAAAGCACTTCTGTTCACAACACCACTTAGGGAACCATTGTTTTCCAGTACTGATGAGCTCTCACAGGGACAATTGTGTGACAACAGATTCACTATGTGCTGGGTTTCATCTGTAGCTTATTCTACCGCCCTGGTTTGAAGATCTTCCTTGGTGGCCTCCTCACTGGAGTCTGGGAGGTTTGTCAGCCCCGGCAGAGCTGGCAAGAGTTGGGGCAGATGGACCCTTGAGGGTTTGCAGATATTCTGGGCAGTTTGTAGACACTTGTCTGCTAATAAAGTAGAAGCCACACAAAGTACAGTATTTTGTGAACTTTGAGCATCTCTTGTTATCAGTAGTTGCTACTATTTTAAGTGAATGACAACACGAGTGACTGCAACATGGAAAGTGGTGCTAGACCATCATTACGCAGTGAGCAGTACTGCTTTTGCTGGCTGCACAGTCAGCTACTCTGTCCAGCAGCATGGATTTAAAAGTCTCCTTTTTTTTTTCCCCTGGAAAAGGAAAAATCCCAGTGGGTGACGGCTGGTACTCTGGGTGGGATGAGATTCATCTGACCCATGCTGGCAGCCACAGACAACCTGGTGAACCCAAACCCCTCTGCTGTCAGAGCAGATCCAGTTAATGGAGCACTCTTATTCCCCCAAAATTTTACCTCCACCCTGATAGCCACCTAAAATAGGTGAGAGGAACACAGAAGTGCTATGGACCTGTTGTAAAGGGATCCTCAGGATGTGGGGACCCTGCAACTGCCCTCTGTGCTGATAAATTTGAGGGTCAGGGGCATGGTATCTCCCTGAATCACCTTTATTTTGCTATAAGAAATGTTATATGCAAAAAACTGTGCTCACTGTGCTCATCCATGGGCTCCAGTGCACAGAGCAGAGGCAGCTCTCAGGGTTGAGCAGCACAAATAAGTTCAACACCTGCACTGGTGAAGAGCCCAGCACTGGCCATCTACCAGCACATCCCACTCTGCATGATGTTTGTTTGGTGTTAACTTTGAAAGCCCTTCCCTGCCCACCGTGGAGGAATTTCGCAGTACAGCATGGCAAGACATCTGAAATCTCACTCATTTTTGTTTGTGGAGTTCTCATTTAAATTGCTGCAGCTCATGAGCACCTGTCAGTCCCATCGCCGGGGGCTAATGGGTGGCAGGTTGGTTGTACACAGGATATTTTTATCTTGTAGACACCCAGAGGATGGCAAAACTGGCAGATGAGCCAGCTTCCAGTGGGATGGAGAGGCAAACTCCCTGAGGGATATTTTCTCCCTGGAGAACAGTGGCAGAAAAAAAAAAAATCCCCTCCTTGGAGTATTTGGTAAAAAAAGGTTTGATTAACCTTAGCTGAAAGTTTGCACTGAAAATTGCATCCCCAAGCTGCAATCACTGCTGGTGGAGCAGCAGGACTCCTGGGTTCTCTGCCAGCCTCCTGGTCTGATAACCAGCTAGTCTCCAATGCCAGTATAAAAAAACTACCCCTCTAAGATCCTTCTTCTACTGTCTGTTGTCGGTGAGGTGAGCTATAGAGCAACACCACCCCTTCCACAAGGGCTGGTCCAACCACTCTCCTGGGTTAGCCCAGCAAAGCAGGTGTTGCTTGCCGAGGGTGGTCAGGGCAGTGTAACACCTCCCGCATCACTGGGAGGTTGTGGTTCAGCAGCTGCTGGAAGGGCAAAGAGTTGCCGTGTGGGACTGTGGGGCATCGTTACGCAGCTTTGCCAAGACCCATGCTCACACATATCAAGCTGTGGCTCACATCTCTTGCCTCCCTGGAGCTGAAGTTTTCAGAAGCATGAGAAAAAAGCAGCTGAAAACTTCTTGTAAACTTTGTGTTTAGTTTTTTACTGCAGAATCAATAAAGGCAGAGAGGGCCCCTGTTATTGAAGAAAGCCTCACCTAATCTCAAGTAATTTTCAGTACATTTTTGTAACCTCTTCCTGTAAATAATTGAATCATCCTCAGTTCAGGAGGTAGGGAAAGGCTATCCTCAGGCAACCTGCTTATATTGTTGAAAACCTGACTACATCCTGGGAGATATTAGCAGTGGTGGGGAGGAGAGATGTGCATTCATGCTCTGTTGTTGCATAAAATTCATGAGAATGCCAGTTTTGTAACATTATAACAGGAGCAGGGTCTGCCTTAAAATCTCATTTGGAGGTGCATGAAAGACAAGGACATGGGGAATTACAAGGATGGATAGCTGGGACCAGTGTCTGCTCATTGCAAGCCTCTGAGCCACCTCAAACACGGACCTGGGGGCTTTGGCCTTCTTATCGGTAGCAATTTCTGTCTTCAGATCCAAGCTGTGACATGAGGAATGGGGTGGGAGTCCAGATTCAACCCCATCTAGGCCAACAGTGATAGAAAGTTATTGCTCTCTGCAAATGCCTTCTAACCTGCACAAAATGAGTTTGTTGGAGCTCAGTCCCCTTTTAAATAAGCTTCTGGGCTGTACGCAAAGACCTGCTGCAGCATTTAGCCTTGCACAGCACAGGGTGATGGCCAGTGGGAGCTATCTAAGGGTAGCAGGGTGTGCCCTGTGTGTCAGGTGCTGTATGCTCAGACCTGCTCCACAGCAGCTGGAAATGGTTCAACAAACCATCAGTGAGGGAAAAATATAGCCACAAACACTGAAGGTGAGACACTGAGGACTGGAGGACACAGAGAGCCAATAAACCATATATGAGTGATCCCTCCTTGTGTCTACATATACATGGAGATTCTCCAGTCGTGGTAGTGTTTGTGTTCCTGATCCCTCCTTGGGCAGTGGACCTGGTGGCTGGGGGCAATTCTCCATCTCTCTCTCTCCCTTTACCCCTCTCCATGGCTGCACGGGGTCATGTCAAACTTTGCCTTTTCGCTGCAGCATTTCTAACACGCGCTGGTTGCAGGTGCTGTGGGTTAGCGTCAGATGCTTGAACACACCAAGCAGCGAACGATGGTTCTTTGTGCTCTTTGCACTGGTGGGTGTTTGGCCACTCATCCTAATTGACATCCAGTGGTGCAGGAGCAGTGAAATCTAGATGAAGGCTTATGATCACAGCGTTACTCAGGAGGGCTTGATTGTATCAGCGTATTTGTTTCTGAAGAGGTACTTCGATGCTCTGTGTTTGTGGTATTTCTTAATGGAAAGTGATGAACTGAAATGTTCCTGTTAGATGTACGCTCCCTTGCTGCATATGGCTGTAAAACTGAACGAAATGTAAAGAGAAGAGGTCCCTGACATGGCTTTGATTTGGTGACCTTGGCAGTGTCCTTGCACTGAGGAAGTTAGAGAGGTCATTCTTCATGTGTATCACAAAAATTCCCCTGTTTCATAACAAATTCTGCCCTCATTCGATAACTGCTTCCTTCAGAATTTATAAGTCTCATTGTTTTGTGCCAGGAAGCCAAATGCATGGGGCAGGACAGATCTGTAGCTGATGTGAATCAGCCTTGCGCCATTGACATCACCTGGGAAACACTGATTTATTGCATCCAACCTGGTGGCTTTATAGGAGTGTGGGGAGAAAAGCACGCACACAAAAAAATAAAATTAAAGGTGAGCGCAGCAGTTTTAACGAGGAACTGCTGCTGAACTGTTGCCGCTGAACAACCTCCAGACTTTATTGCCAAGGCAGGTAAATAAAACACAGCCTTATGCCATAAAGAGCCCGATCTCCATCAACTGTCTGTTGTAAGCAGCTCTGGATCCACAGGAGGGTGTTTACATCTAAATGACTGTTCAATGGAGATTGAAGATTTTGCAGCCGCAAGATTTCTGTGAACGTTTGCAGCTTTTTCTCTTGTTATTCAGAAGGAAAATGTTCATTTTGAGTAGAGTCCCAGCAGCAGGGCTGCAGATGAACTGGAGCAGAGTCAGTTCAGGGCCGTGGGTGCCAGTTTGCCTGATGGAGGGACCCAGAATCACTTCCCACCAACAGAAGCTCTTATTTTGAATCCCTGTTAACCCACTTGCTTTAGTAAGGAGTTGTCATGGGTACACACTCTCGTGAAGACTTCTCCACCAGCTCCCGATCCTGCAATTCCTCTGCAGCTGCACATGGGAGCAGGCAGAGAGCAGAAAGCACATGGACACGCAGTGATGCTGCAACCCGTGTGCAAAGTGCTGGCAGAGCTGGAGGGAGAAGCTATGGAGTGAAACTAATGTGAGAGAAGCCAGGGAGAGCATGGAGGTTATGCATGGCTGGAGATTGATAGGGCCAGAGTAGGAGAGGCTGGAGGGAGACTTGTCCGTGCCAGGCTGGTTTACTGCCTCAGTTCCCGGTGTCACGCTGGGACAGCTCCTGAAATCATACATGCAGAGTGGCCCTGCAGAGCTCGAGGATGAGGATGGTGCTGCCAAGCTCTCCTCGTTCAGAGCCTGCCCAGAGAGTTTCAGGATTAAATTAGGTGCATTTGCTGACTTCATCCACAGTGTCTGTGTACTCCCTTGGGGTGTCTGTCACGGTTCCCTCTTAGCTTAGGCACAACTCTTTAGGCAGCGAGGACAACATGCTCATTACTACCCATTAGCATGTTGTCTACCTCCAGGCTCCTCACCCTGCTTGGGCAGCACTCAGGTTTAGGCTTGGTAGAGCAACGCTGGGTGGATGCACAGACTCTGTGGGCAAGAGCCCAGCCCCATGCACGGCTCCAGGGCTGAGTGGGGGGTGGGTTTCAGGCTGCTACTTTCAGCCGCATAGCCAACCACCCCCCTCTCGTGCTTGGCTTGTGCTTCATGAACACCTCCCCTCTGCTTTGTTGCCACCACCAAACTATTTCCATGCATATTTGATTGATGTCAAATGCAGGCTCAGGATCTTTCTATTCCTGCTCCTTACCGTTTCCAGCAAAAGAAGATAGATCCTGCCTGCCTGAGTTACTACCCTGATGCCTGAAGGTTTGTTGACACTGGGAGGGGGATGCTGCTGTCATCTTCCAGTCTCTACGTTGCCATCAGAGGTGCTCCTGCATCACCCTCCTCCAGCAAACTCAGGCTATGGTGACTCCTGCAGCCACACAGACAGCTTGAGCTTGGCCCTGGGATCGAGTGGATGGCTGAGCCATGAGCTCAGGTCCCCATGTCGCAACTGAGCTTCTGCCCACTGTAAGAGAAGCCATGTGGGTCACAGTAGAGGTCCCTCTCACCAAGTAGCACACCATCAGTGGCCAAAAGCAAGTGCTAGGGAAAGAGCAGGAGAAGCACACAAAGATGTGTTCCTAGCCTCCAGCTACTTGTGGCTTAGAGAGTTTGTGAGAGGTGGTTTCTCTATGTATTAATTCTGAGTTTTCCTTCCACATAGTTATCTGGTCCCGCTTATACTCCCACAGCTCTCTTTGCCACAAGCTTTTAGGGACACCAACTACCTCCCTGACCTCCCTCACATTGACAGACTGCACAGGCTATGACACAGCTTGTATTAGATAAGACTGGGCTTAACCTCTATTCAAGCCTTGGTTTTGGCCCCAGGGGCACCAGTGTTCCTATTTGGGAAAACTCTGGTTTTCCGTCAGAGGCAACGAGCCAAACCCCGGCCCCTCCTAGCCGCTCTCTGTGCCCACCCCTGGGCAGCAGCTCAGCAGGGTCCATTTGCTAAAGCAGACAGCAGCAGGCTTCTGTCAATGAGCCTGTAAGGCAATAAAATCAGGTAGGAGCCGGGCTAGGCAGGGATTTAGCCAAGATTATCTGTGTTAACAAAATACTTAATTCAGACTTGCAGCAAATTCCCTCTGGCTGCAATCACCAAGAGGCAGCCAGCACGGAGTGGGAGCACAGCCGGCTGAGCCCGACCAGGGCTGACGCTGTTTATTTGATCTGTCTGGCAGTTTTGAGAGGCTTTTGAGCAAAGACAGCTCTCCCTTCAATGTTGCTTCCCGCTGCTAATGTTGTTTTGGGTAAAGGAGAGTCTTTGGGTAAAGGAGAGTCATGCTCACAGATTAAGCCTTAAGCAGGGTGGACTAACTGTTCCCCCTGCAGAGGAACAGGGGACCGGAAAGCCCCAGGGGACAGATAAAAAGGTGACTGCCAGGGTTGGCAGGTGATCCAACCTCAAAACAGCAAATTCTTGCTGAATAGGGAAAGGCAGGAGGTTTTCAGAAGCGTTCAGTTGATTTTGGAGCTGAGCGCTGGGAACTGGAGCCCTTCTCAGAGAGGCAAATCCCACTGCTTTGAAATCAATTCCCACTGAAATTCCCAGAATATTGGGAAGTAAGCCAAGGCAGCTGTTTGGAGTCAAACACCTGCACATGTGACTCTTTCAACGTAGCTTGTGTGTAGGAAGGTATTTTGGAGCAATTGTTTAAAAACAGCCCCTGCAATTTCAGCCTGCATCCGTTCAGGTGCTGGGCTCTGACGCCTCATCCCATGGACCAGGGGATGGCTCTGTACCATCACACAAGTAAGTGTTCAACACCCCAAGTGCTGGCCTGGTGGCAAAGGCATCCCTGTCTCCTTCCCAGCACAGCTTCCGTGGATTTTAAATGCGTTTTTTTCTGAAGCTACACCTGTCTCGAGTACGGGCACAGAAGACCAGCAACCCCATTCGGTAGCACTGTCTTCAAGCAGCAGCTTCCTCTAGCCATGGAAAAATGGTGATTAAAGTGGGAAAGTACTGGACACCTTAACCTAAGAAGCATCACAGGTTTTTTTAGAGCATCAGCATGGTTGTGCACCCACATACTATGAACTACTGGGTATTTACTGCTGTGGGATTCCTCGATAGACCTTTGGGAGTTTCTCATACTTCTGATTACACTTGTGGAATCAATTCCAATTTAATCCCATTTGTTTAGAAGCTGGTGGTCTTTTTGTAGCCCCAGTGAAAAATAGATAATAGGGCAAAAATTAGATAGGAGCGCTTATTGTAATTAACACATAAAATACACACAGTGAAGCACACTCATAGCAGAGAGATAGATAAAAGTAAATGAAATCTCTGCAGCCTGCTGCTGCTGATCACCTGCTGAAAAAGGCACCGCATTCAACACATTTTGGGGGATTGCAGCAGATGAAGTTTTTTTCTGGGTTTATAGCTGTGAACAAAATACCAAAGGGCAAAAAAAATTCCCATGGAAGAGTGTAAGTCAGAAAAAAGTTCATGCTTGGGTCTAAATCAGTTGCATCCCAAGCAGAAAAGGGGGAGCAGCCTCGGGAATAGCATTCCTCTGACCACACTGCGATTTAGCATCTGCCTGAACAGTCTGGTTTAGGATGTTTTAAAGATAAATTTCATCTGTAAGAAACAGAGAATGGGGAATTAAAAATGAGCAGGAGTAATAAGTCAATAAATTCAGTAATTACTAGAAGCAGCCAAAGGTAGCAGTAAAATGTCCTTAGGATCACACTACGCATGCTGAGTCTGGCTTCCAGCTCCAGCTCCTATTTATCACCCATCTAAGAGGTGTTTTAATGCTTGGTCACACTCACCCATATCTTTATGCAGGCCAAGAAACACTCCACCCATATAATATAAATTCTCAAATGGATTTTCACAGGTTTAGGTTTCAAGTGATGGCATTCATGGCTTGATTTGAAGCTCCCTGAAATTTGTGCTGTTTAACCTGCTGGTAAATACCCTGCAGCATCTTTGCATCACTGGCATTCTCCTGCCTGAAGGAAGGGGAGAAGCCGACAAAAACCAGCCCGACAATAAACACTATGTTGTCCCTGTGCAAACAACAGGATGACTGGCTGCAGCAGCAATTTTTCTTAGCTGTCGGCAAAGTTGTCACGGATTCCTCTGCTGAACCCCTTACTGGCAGAGCAACAAGGTAATTCCTCTCTCCCTCTCCCTGCTCACAGCCCTGCATCCCAGAGCAGCCCCAGCATCCTGGGAATGCAGTGGGGATAAGGATGGCTCTGCATGTGCCTGCATGTTTGACACAGCAGTGTTAAGCAGCCACCTGGTTTGGCAGAGAGGCGCAAGCTCACGCTCAGAAGTTTGAACACAGCACCCTTGGCAGGGCTCTTCCCACAGATTGGAGATTTGTTGTGGCAGCTTTATCCTGGAAGTATGAAGAAACCCACCTGCCAAAGTCCTGCTTTTCTTGTGGGCAGAGACGCTCTGAAATAACCTTGACACCTTTACCAGTGCCAACCGTGCCGCATGGCTGGGCTGTCAAGGCCCAAGCTGCACTCCCCACCCCATCCCACTTGGGACCATGCTGGGCTTCCTCGGAGGCATCATCCTCAGAGGGCCACCAGTAAAAGCAAACCAAAAGTTGTCTGAACTGATGCTGCTGTGCAATGTGGAGGCTCTTACACTGCGTTAGGCTGGACACGGGTCCAAGCATCTGCACACACCCCTCCCCACCACTTGGCATGCTGAATTAATGTGATGACTTTAATTTCGCAGGTGTGCAAGCACGGCTCCCCAAGGAGCTTGCTGCAGAGCAGGAGTGAGTTCATGGAGATCATCTTTGCATGTTAATGAAACTAGAAAACCTGATTATTCCACACAGAGTTAATGGGTTATCTGGGGAGGCAGCAGGAGCTGGATAAAGTCACATCTGGTTGCAATCCGAGGGGGAATTTCCATCTAATGCCACCTCCAGCTCTCCACAAGTCTCCTTTTTGGCTCCTTTTCAGCTCCTTTTCCTATGCAGCTGCCATCATCTGCAACCACCTCAGCTTTGCTGCTGCCCCTTCTAAGTTTAGATCCCATCTCCAGACCTCTCTCTCCTTGCTTGGCTGTTTACTCTGTTAATCAGCCAGGCGTTTCAGAGCACCGCGTTGGGAGGAAAGATGCTCCACACAGAGTGCATCTGGCTCAGACAGCAATAAATATGCCGGGTGTTCACCTCCAACCGATTAATGCTCATCCTGTCTGCATGATGAAATTACAGTGCAGGGACTCCAGGACCAGGAATCCGCTTTACCTCTGCTCTTCTCTCCCCAAAACATAGAGAGAGGAGCTGTCTGAGCTCACTGAGATGTGTTGATCTATCCAGTTCTTTAAAAAATGGGCAGGTCTCCATCTCCTTTGGCAGGAGCCCAGCTGCTTGTGTTTAGCTGCTGTGGGTCAGCAGCCTGCCCAACCTCTCATTTTTCATTTTGAGCTAGCTACTATTTTTGTGGCTCTCAGAGCCAGCTAGTCCCCAAGTGTGGGGGTCCCAGCAGGCATGAGAGGCTCTGCCCCAGGTATAAAAGGGTCACAGCACTGTTACTTTTCTGTGGATACGTCTCCCTGGGGTTGTCACAGCCGGGAGAGCCTAGCAGCACAGACACTTGGACCTAGGTTGTGCAGCTTGCACCAGGAAGGTGTTTTCTCTTACTTATTTCTGTCCTGGATCCTCAAGAAGTTGTCTGTGAAGGTACACATCATCCATGTGTTGTTCTGGTTGCTGCTATTTCAATGGGAACTTTGACTTCAGATGACATTCAAGGACCAGCCAGGAGCTGCAGGACCCTTCCCACTGCACACCAGGAGCTGCTGCAGAGCAGTGCAGGTCCCAGCAGAGGAGAGCTGCTCCATCAACTCAGGAAACCTTCTTTGCAACAGGAGCTGGAGATGTGTGGCATGCAAATGCCCCAAAGAAGCCCATGGGATGCCTTGGGTCTGCCCCCAAGCCTTTCCTCCATGGATGTGAGGCTTTGCCAGCAATTTCCCTTCAGGTGAAAGGAGCAGAAGTGAGTTTTCCAGGGGAATTAAACAGAACTAATTTTGTAAGAGTTGCATTGGGAGGTGAAAGAAATTTAATAGAAAAAAGGGGAATGGGGTCACACCCACACAACCTTTCCAGCATTCAATATTTACTGAAGAAACCCCTTTTACAGAGGGTGACAGTGAAAAGAAGCCCCTTGTTCTCCAGTTTCATCAAGGACCTGTGCAAGCAAAGCTCACCTTGCCTCTCCTTTTTGTTTTTCAGTAAAGCAGAAAACCTCTCCAGCACCAAGACACCAATATTCAGTTATTAGTTTTCAATTTGAAGGCAATCAAGCTTCCCAGCGCTGCTGTGGCCCATCGCTCCGTGCTGTGCCATGCATGCCAAGGCCTGTGTCAGCAGTGCCACTCGTGTGATTTCCACTTATTGTTTTCTTTTTACAGAAGGAGGACTGGAGGGATGGGGAGGATTGGGGGGCAAGGGTGCTAAAATTAAATAATTCTTCAAAGGGAAACCAGCAACTCCACAGGTTAAATTCACTTTTGTGCAGTGAATAATGTGAAGAGAGAAAGAGGATCCAGATGTGGCAGAGAGGGTCTGGGACTTCACACATCCTCAGAAGCCATGGGGCAAAGGCAGGTCTAGCTCAGGCACAGGAAGAAGGCACTCAGGCCTCTGGATTTCTCTTTTCCCATTTCATTTTTTTGGGATTATTTTTCATTGCTGCTGTGAAGAGATGCCAAGTTAGAAAGCTGCCTCTGCTAGCGCATTGCTGCTACCCAAAATGGATGCCTTGCCAATATGTCCCATCTTGGGATCCCTGCTTGGGCTTAGGGGAGGTAAAACCATCTCAGAGCTCTGAATTAACCCAGAAGTGACTGTGCAGGAGGAACTGGGATGGGAAGGGATGTGCCAAGACACCCTCAGCTCTTGTTCTGCCACAGCCATGAGCACGGTGGAAGATGCAACCTGTAGATAGTGGTGATGAATGCACAACCCCCTCCCAGACTGCATGTGTTCCAGGACTTGTTAAAAATAAATCTTAACTGAAAACCTACAAAGCTAAGAAGAGTTTTGAGGTTTTAAAATGTTCCTTGGAAAGACTTTCATGATTTTGTTTCTAGGCCAAAACATCTTAGGTTTTCAGCAACTGAAAGCTGAAATATTTGCCAATAAAATAATGCTTGGGGTTTTGATCTTCCAGTGGGAAAGAAAAACAAGAAAGAAATAGGTACTATATTAAAGAAGAAAACAGTAATCAATCCCCAAATGCTTCTCAAGAAAAAAAAAATATTTTTGACTGAGAGCATTTGGTAAGCCCTGACTAACTTTTTCCCTTTACTGTAGGAAAGAGATGATAGAGAAAAGAGAGAAACACCATCAACCTGGCCAGGGCATCAAAGGACATGTATTCATTTATATTGTACATTAATATTATTGAACAGCTGAAAAAATCCCACTCCTTTGGATAAAGTAAGTGGTGCAGATGCTTTTTAAAGTGCATCTCTTTGGAAACAGGAATGGCTATTGACTGGAGTGGGGAGAGTACGTGGAGCAGCGGGTATTAGGGACAGATACAGAGAACATCAGCCGAACTCCAAAGTCCACATTAATAAAAGCGCATACATAAATACAGATGACAGGTATTGATTTTCCTTTGCAAGCTCCCTGCTTTCCCCTGGCTAATGAAACACAGACCCTTCTTTAGAAAGGCATCGGCAGCGCAGTATAGCCACAAAGGTTTAACCAGGTGGGAAAACAAATAACGTTCCTCCAAGAGGAAAATGCAGCCGGTCTGCCCAGGTCTGTACCCACTGGAAAATGTCTGTTTGAGGCTGGAAATGTGAATTCAGACAAAAGTATTTTGTGTTATGAGCAGTGCTGGCACACAGCAGGGTGCGTAGGGCTTCTGGTGGAATTTGTCAGACTCCCCTAAAATCTATCTGATGGAATTTGTCAGACTCCCCTAAAATCCAGAATGACTTTTTTTTTCCTTCAAGCTGGAAATATTTTGCTCTGATATTTCAAAATTACATGATGTCGATCCCACCCAGGATACGGATTTGGGTGGAAATTTGCTTCTAAAGCCTTTTTCTAGTTCTCTTTTTTTTGGACAGCTGCTGTCATTCACTGAGGAATTCCTAACCCCAAAACAAAGTCAGTGCTGGGGAAGGGGGGGAAAGAAATGCTTTACTTGACTTCCAGCCCTCTTCTAAATACCAGGTGTGTTCTTGACTTGTGCAAGCGTGCAGCTCCAGAGTGTGCCCTGGGTAGCCAAGTTTGCCAGATTAACGTGGGGTGGCACTGAGCTATCTTCTTGCAGCAAAAACGGGGAACTCAGCATCTTTCCTACTCATTTTAAGGAGCCCAGCATCTCCCATACTCACTTTGAGGAGCCTGTGACATTGTTCGTGCACTGAGCATTGCAATGAAAAAAAAAGCCGCTGACTCTCTGCGCTACCCATGCCTGCAGAGCCCTGCCTGCACCCCTTCCTGCAGTGCCCGGAATGCCTTCAGTGCCAGCACAGTCCTGTGCTGTCCGGAAGGGACTGCTGAGATGACAAATGCTGCCGCAGCTGCCCACCGTCCCATTAAGATTCCTCTCACGCCATTCAATTGCCATCTCCGAATTGTGAGAACCTGGCCGGGATTTCCTCTGCAATTGCTTTGCAGCACGGGAGTGCTTGCAGCAAGTGGCACCGGCGCGCTCTGCTTGCGGTGGTGCAGAGCTGCTTGCTCAGGCTTGGCTGTGGGAAGATTGCAAAGAACAATATATGTTTGAGGGAGAAACCACCTCTCCTGTTTGTAACAGCGTGGGTGATTATGCTCCTCCTGCTCATGGTTTGCTAGATTACATCCCTACCTGGGAAGAGTCTTGTTCAGTCCCTTCCTCAATGCATCTTTGCCTTGGCCCAACAGCTCCAGTATATTTTGGCCCTCCTGCTAAACAAGCTCTCCAGTTATCTGAAAATATTACCTCTAAATCCAGTTTTTTTCTCCTTCCCAAACACTTTTTACTTTCTCAAACATTTTGGTTCCTGCAAAGCATCACAGGGGCAAGTTAAGGGTATTTGGAGGGCTGGACTTCTTTGGCAGGCTGATAACCCTGTCTAAACAAGTGACAAACATCCCCTGAGTGACCTGCCCTTCCTTAGCATAGCGCTAAGGGTGGGTAAACATGCTTAAACTCATCCACGACCCCAGAGGGTGACTCAATCACTTGAGGCTGGATTTCAAAGCCAGGCATCTTGACACCCAGCTGCTTCCCACTCCCCCTCCGCTGCCGTTGCTGTGCCACTGCAAAGAGCCACTGCTGCTGCTGGTTTATCACACCATCAAGCCAAGAGGCACTAATTACCCTCTAGCAAGGGGGAGGAGGGCACAGAGCCCACAGGGAAGGAGCCTCTATGACTGCCCTGCTTGCTGCCTGCTTAGCACTGGGCTGTGATGCTCCCCGGGAAGAGGAACCATGGTTGGGGGTGTGCAAAGTTTCCGGCTCGGTTTTCATATGCAGAAGGCAGGGAGCTGATGGAGCCTGAGGGATGAGTATTAGCGAGTGGCTGTGAAGCATGGGGAGCATGGGGACGGACATCCAGAGTGGGAATGTGGTGCAAAATGTGGCCTTGCAGCACCTGAGCAGCCCCTGAGCAGGGTCAGTGCCTTCTCCAGCTCCTGCTTGCTCCTTCCAGGCAGGAATAAGCCATTTCCTACCCTCTTACCAGGCATACCGGGTGTCCCCAGGGTAGACCCACTGCCTCTGGTCATATCCAGGGTGCTGGCGACCTGGGACAAGGGCAGGATCCCAATGGACATTAGCAGCACCCTTCATCATGAGTGATTTGGATACATGGTCAAAGACCTCTGCCTATAGTTGCTCTCCACCTAAATACACCTCCTAGCCCATGCAGCAGGCTTAATTTGCCCAGGAAGAGTCAGATGAGGCATGAGGGAGCTATTCCTGCTGGGAGTTAGGAGCAGATGTGTCCCAAGAGCCATGCTGTGATTCACCACCGCTTGTCTGAGTCTGTGGCTCCGGCACCCGGAGAACCCTGGGGCTGCCGACGGGATGCTCCAGGGAATGACCGTGCTTTGCCGAGATGGACAACTCTGCATGGAGCACAGTGTCACTTTTGGGTAATTAACTCCCATTTACATCAGTTAGGTGTGCGATTAGCCTCCTATTAATGCAATTAGCACTGTGGGGTTAGAGTAAGTATGTAATTGGCACAGAAGGCAGCTGCAGCTCAGCTGCTGAGCGCCAGGTGGCACCTATTTTGGGTTTTATCTGAGCATGGTGAGAAGGGATGGCTGGTGTTCACCTCTCCAAATGCAGGACAGGCAGTTTTATGTGTGAATCCCTGGTTGTGCACCCACATGTGCTCCCTGCTTGCTTCAGTAGCAATGCAAAGCAATTTTCCACCCTCTGTCCTTGCTTCAGACCCCCAGAGCTGTTCAGGGAAGCTGATGAGAGGTGTCCCAGCTGCTTCCCAGAGTTGCAGGACTGGGAGAGCTGGGGTCTATTCTTTTAGGAGGTCAGAGGACCCAATCTGACCTTGGCTGGATGGAGGTCCTCTCCCAAATCCTTTTATTCCCTGGGGCCGTGTGGATGTCAGAGGTGACCGTCCATCTGGTCACTGTGCTGGGCGGGTGAGGGTGGACAGGGGGAGGAATCACACGTCTGCCCACCCCCAGCCATACCCTGGTCCTCAGCCCATCTTGGCAGGTAATCAGCCCACATCCAGCCTTGCCTTTTGGTGAGACAGTCTGACAAAGCACCCTGTTTGCCTGCTGCACCACAGCACCAACAGCAGACACCGTTGAACTTTCGGGATGTCAGGGAAGGAGAAGGGCCGTGCAGGGTGGGGACAGGCTGTGGAGGATCCATTTCCATCCCACCCCACCAGAGGTATCACCTTTCCAACCACCGGTGTGAAATCCCCAGCCCTTTTCTGGAGAAACCAATAAGCCACGTGCCTTCTCTGGCCACTGCTTCTATGGTTAATAGCTGAGCAGCTGAAGCTGCAGTAAAGCAAAGGTCCCCACTGAACCCTCGCTCCAGTGAGGATGTTTGGCTTTGGGAAAGCTTCTGACAATCTTGATTAACAGCCTCTTCATCTGTTCACGTCAGTGATAAGCCATGGGAGCTCTGGGCCATTTCAGCTCTATAATCAAGAGGGTTTGAAAGAAGCAATTTTCTCCTTTTGCAACCTGGTTAATTCTCATTTAATTGCTACCCATTTTGCATAGATTTGCCTCAATTGCCATGGCATTGGCTCTGCACTTCCTCCTCTCCAGTGGTGCTTGACTTGCGTCTTGTTTTGCCAGGCTTGGATTTGTGATGCTTCGGCTTGTGTTGGCGCCTTCAAATCTCTCCATGCAATTGAGGTGTAACATGCCTGACATGCAGCTTTTATAGGAGAAAATCTCTGGGGACTGGGCTAGGCTTTTTTCCTTGCTATCACAGTGTACTGGGGCACTTCTTTCAGAAAAGGAACTAGAAAAGAATGGGAATTACACACAGATAGCAAATTTTAGGGTCAGGAAACACACTTTCTTTTAAAAAAAAAAAATCAACCAACCAGAATTTAGTGTTTAAGCAAAAAAAATTTCTGCTGGGGGTCAAAAGAGATGGATGAAGCATTAATATGCTGATCTGAATTAAAATATGTGGATTTGGCCCATCTTCAGGGTGGGTTTGTGTGGAAGGGCTAACAGCAAGGAGGGAAGGGGTTAAATGCCTCCCTGCCATGGAAACACAGCAGCTAATAAGAGTTTTGATGATGAGCTGGGGACAAGCACCCAGGTGGACTCAATGTGTTGAGTGTTGGGACCACCTGATGCTGCCTGGAAGCAGGGGGGCTGCTCTGGGAAGTGGTGAGATACACTTATGCTTGTGTTGGTCTTAACTGGCCTGGGGAGATGGACCAGAAACACAGAAATGCTGGAATCTGCCTGGTGATCCCGGACATCCCTGGAGATGCTGAGGATGAATGGGAAAAAGCACATGGTGGCATCTCCCAGCTATCACAGCAAGGGACCGTCAGTCCCAGCAGCACCTGTGCAGCAGGGAGGGGAGGGAGCAGCTAATTCAAGGCTGCACCTGAACAGCACACATCAAGGTGGTTTGGAAGCTGCCCCGAAATTGTGGTGGTGGGCTGTTCTTGATCAGGCTGTGCGGTCTCCAAGTCATAAAGGTGACAAGCTGCAGTGGCTCAGGTCATCTCCCTGTCACCGTGTGCAAGCTTGCTTGGTTTCAGCTTGCAATTTTCTTTATTGCTAGTAATCAGATGAGTTTCCCTTAGCACCATCTAGCAGAAAGGCAGTGGCCAGGAAAATCCCTGTGTGGAAAGCTCTATGGAATGAGCTGTTCCCCGTTGAGCCAAAAAACAAAAAAGGCTATTTTATCTGCTTAGTCAATCTGTGGTCTCTAAGCATATCTTAACTATATTAATGCATTAAAATATAGCTCCCGTTAGCCACCCAAATAATTTTCATCAGAATCATAAGCATTTCTATTACCATGGCTTTGGGTTAGCGATGCAGCACTGGTCAAACTTCAACAAGGATGTAATCATTCTAGCCTATAGTCCAAGGCTTTTCCTGAATATCTCATCTTATTTTCTTCTTGAACCNGTGACCCTTCCCCTGCTGCACCCAGAATTCGGGTCTCCTGCCCTGAGAGCCAGGAAGGGCAGCTCAATATATCAGCAAGCTGGCTGGAAATGGATGTTGCTGTCAGACCAGAAAGCAACCATGTTTGAAGGATTGCTGGTTGGGTCAGGGTGGGGTATGTCCTACTGGGGCTGTTTCCTTCAGGGCAGAAGGAGGCTGTGGGCTGCCGAGGAGGGTCCCGAGCCCCCCCATCATACTGGTGTCTCCTGAGGCAGGTCTCAGACCTGGATGACTGGGGCTGGAGGATGCTCTGCAGCAGAGATGTCTGGCAGGATGGTGCTCAGCAGGCAGAGCCCAGCATCTACTTATAAAACACAGTGCAAATCCATGCCTCAGTTTCCGCTACTAGCAGGAGGCTCCGCAGCAGATTTGAGCAGCCTGTGTCCCATGGTAACTTTTGCCCAGCAGGGGACCCTTGTCATGGTGCTTGTGGGGGCTCTGCTGGTGCTGCAATGGGAGCAGGCTGTTGGGGAGCTATTTCCAAACAAACCTGGTAAACCTGGACAACCCTTGGTGCACATCCCCATGGGAGCACTGCTGAGGGCTCCAGCTGGGAGGATGGACATGGGTGTGGGTGGATAGATCCAGAGCCACAAGCACGAGTGACTCTTGCTTGTGGGACTGACCCATCAGTGCTCCTTGCAGATGCCCATCTCCAGCACATTGTGTGATGCACACACCTCTGCTGCCTTTGGCATGGTCCCAGGACTCCTTGAAGAATGGCCAGAAAAGCCTTTTCTCCAGGGCTGAACCGACAGGCTTTCAGACAGGATCAGAGGGAGCCGTGCTTGCATCTCTGATCTTTAGGTTTCCTTCAAACTGGAAAAATAACAGCCCTTTGAAAATTTCATGAGGGTGACAGAGAGCTGCCTGTCTCTCGCCGCCGCACGCTTTTGAAAGCCATTTAACTGTGACTGCAGTGACAAATGTCAGCGGGAGGCTGGCCCTGGGGGGAGAGCAGTAAGCGAGAGGGCACCGGAATTAAAGGATGAAATATTTATTTGGGGGGTTGGCAGCGCTGGAAGGATGACATATCACAGGCAAGAGGCATCTTGGGGTGGCAGTGAAAGCCACAAATGAGTCCATCGGTCTATAAACTGCCACAAGATGTCTTCTCCCTCCCCACCTCCCACCCTTTCCAGGATCGCTGCCAGCCTGGGAAGGTACAGAGAGAGTTAAACATCCAGGAATGGCCCAAAGCTCTGGACAGGCAGACAGAAATGTGCTGTCTGAGCCAGGATGGAGGAAGGGGAATGACAGTCCCAGCTTGGCTTTAAATACAAGCTATAAACCTCCAGCTGATGGACAGTGCATCATGCCCATGGTGGTGGAGCAGGAAGCAGGAGGACCTGGCTCTGGCAATGGGATTGTTTGCCCAGGGCAGCCTGGCTGGAAGATGGGATGAAAGCTCAGGTCCTTCACGGAGGGTCAGGATTGTAAGCTTTCCTCTGCCTCCCTCTGTTCAGGCTCTGGATGGCAGGTTTTTCCTTTGTCAGCTCTCTGTGCTGGGGATGTAGCAGAGGGCAGTTAAGACCACTAAGCTTTGACCCCAGGTGGTAAGGCTGAGGCTGGGGAGTGACTCCAGGGCTGGAGGCAACCTCCGTGGTAGGTTTCACGGGTTAATCAAATGAAAAAGCTAAGTTAAATTCCATCTCTGTGTGCTGGAGAGGCTCCCAGGCCTCAGTCCCAGCCTGGGATGTCTCAGAGCACCATGAGGTCCCATCCTCAGGGTCCCGCTTTGCCTTTCCCAGCCCCAAGAGGTGCCAGGATCACATCAAGGGTTAATGCAGGATTATCTCAAGAGGCTACAAACTCATCAAGAGCACAGGGTTGGCAGGTCATTAATCTCAGAATTACTTGATAACTTTAAATACAATCATGTAATCAGCAGGAACCTGTAATTATTATTTATGTGCATGGTGCTTACCAAATTATAGCACTCTCCAAGGCTCTCTGCGATGAACAAATTAATTCTGCAACGGAAGAGCTTGACCAGAAAGAGATGTTTGTGTCTGAATTTCAGTCATAAACATTGATGTATGAAATGAAATTCGAGTTTAATTGGCCCTCCCTCCTGCTGAGAAGCACATTACATTTTTATTCTGTCTTAGCTCAGCTGGCGAGAGGGAGCATCACAGAAAACTTGGCGGAATTCCTCTAGCCCTGATGGTACTTGCATGAGGACCCAGTAGGGGTGCTCCTTACACTTGGTTAGATGAGATGGTGTTGATACCTTCACAGAGAGCCTGTATCCCACCTCCGTGCTATGGGCATGTGGGCTTGGGGTAGAGAGGAGACAAAAAAGCCACCAGCTGCCCCAGGTGCCTCTGTGGCCAGTGGGTTGCTGAGCCCACTGCAGCACGAGGATGCTCCCATGAAAAGTGGGGAAGGACCATGCTGGGGTTGTCTTTTCCAAAAGTTAAACATGCCCCAAAAATCCTTCAGTCAGAGGAATCGAAGTAATTTTAATCAAACAAGGCTGAGAATACACACACTTCTTCAGCTACGGAAAGCAAAGTCATGTCATGAGAGCAGACCACCAAGAGAAGGAAAAAACAGTGATGTGAACACAGATGCTTCTGTTTGGGTTTCTTTCTTTGGTTTTTCAATTTCCAGCTTCTTTTCCACCAAAAATTACCCTGCTTTAGAAAAATCCAAATTGAACATGTAACGCATCACTTTTTGGTAACATCACTGTATGTACGATGACAAAAGCTCCCTGGGACGTTTCCCCTCCTCCGTAGCCAGCAGATCTTTATTAGCTCTTGCCAAAGCACCCAGCAGAGAAATCAAACTGATCCACGGTGGGTACACACAAGTCTACTCCTTGTAGGGCATCAGCAGAAAGCGTTTGTAAAGCTGGGAGCTGCCAGTTTTCCCATTGCATAACCCTGGGGGTCTTTTTCTCAGCCATATATTGGATCAGGGGCAGTTTCTGGGGCTGTTGGTGACGGATGAACTTGTACAAGGACTAAAACCCCATGTGCAGGGGTCACTCCATCATACTGGGAGGTGTTGCTGCTCCCAGCACGTTATTGGAGGTAATGGGGTGTTTCTGGTATTGGCTGCACAGTAGACATGCAGGTAGGAAACCTCAAAGGGAGGGAAATGGGAGGAATTTGCTTTAAATTATTGAATTTCCTAAATGTTTAAAGAAAGAACCTGGAGGGTTTTGCCATGCCTCCCTTTAAAGAAAGAAAGAAAACTTTTATTCTATTTCTTTCTGGTGGTGTATCCTGAGGAAATCATGAAGCACTACAATTTCAAAGATGCTTAAATCTCCCCCAGGCAGGAAATACTTACGCCTGTTCTTTATAATGGGGAAACTGAGGCATGAAAGTACAAAGGGACTCATACTCTGTCGGGCCCCAGTGGAAAAATTCCTGGGATACAGCGAGCAGACTTGGCCTGTTACACCGCTGGCATCCTCCCCCTGCCTGAGCATTCCCAGACCTGGTGTGGGGCAGGGAAAGCGTGGCTCCAAGGAGGTCAGGACAAACCCCTCCACCTTGCGTGGACCTCTCTGCTCAGCTGCTTTCAGTGACCACACAAAACAGGACTTCGGGGGTGGATCGGGGACTTGGCAGCTGCACAGGAGACAATCTGAGGTCCCCAGCATGGGGAGGGAGGCTGCCACTCCTCCAAGGCACTTAACCCCAGCACGGGAATGATTTGGCCCCATCCCCTGCATAAGAGCGAGGAGCAGCTTTGGCACCGAGCCTGCCTGCAAGAGTAAAAGCAGGGCAGGGAGAAGGGGAGCAAAACCATGGTATGTCCCCATGGTAGCTGCCTTCAGGGAGCTCAGCCACCACTTCACTGCAGTGCCTCCTCACCTTTCCTCCCTCTGAGCAGGAGCGTGGAGTCAGCCTGAGGTCCAGGGGCTTTGCAAAGACCTGTAGACCCATCTGGGCTGGGACGGACCACAGGATTAACTAAAACTCCTGCCTCCCTTCAGACCAAGCCCCCTCCATGTAGCTCTTCAGAGCCCCTGGGACCCATCCCCATCCCCTACATGGTTCCCTCCCTTCTCCCACCCCATTGCTCTGTTTCACATTCTTGGTGTCAAGATGAGAAATGACCTGGTCAGACCAAGCAGCAGTTACAGGATGTCCCAGGGACCTCACAAGGGGCAGGGGAAGGCCTCAAATAACCCCAGTGGTACAAAAACACAGCCACATACAGCAACATCTGCAGTCAGTCCAGGGCTCTCCATCCACCCCATGTCAACCCAGAGGGCTTTGCCCCCTCCCTGTGGCTTTTGCCCCTGCCTCCCTGCAGCATCCCAGCACACACTCACTGGAAGGCTGACCCAGCTTCCCAAGGGATTAGCCCCATAAGCTGTCCCAGCAATATCTTGGTGTCCTGTCACCTCAAAACAGTGACAAACTCAAGAGAGGCAGCGATGGGACATGGGGCATCGTGCCCAGGATGGAGGCAGGCAGGGAGGCTGCTGCAACCTCTCTGGGGTTCTCTGGCTCCTTCTGCCACCCCAGCAGATCACACTGCTGCCAGGGAGATGAAACAGTAGCTTCTCAGCTGTCCTATCCTACAGGTCTGCCCCAGCAAGTGGGACAGGAGTTTCTGTAGGGCTTCTCATAGCTGCAGCAAGTTTGTGTGCCCTCTGCAAGACTGGTGGGTGCAGGCAGAACCTGGATCCTGTGCTGTGCCATGTCAGGGGTCCCACACAGCGGGGATGCTCGCTCCCCCATCCCGTACGGCAGCTCGCTCGCCACTCAGACAGCCGTGGACTGCTTGATGCTGTGGAAGCTGACACGGGTCGGAGAGGTGGGGATGGACATGGCCCGAGCCACGCGGGCGCGGATGGAATGCTTGTCCTGCCATCGGTGCCACCGCTTCCGTACAGCTGATCGGACCTGGGTGTGTGAGACAGGGGAGGGCACATTTAGCCACCACGCAGATGTCCAAAGTTGTTCAGAGGCACCAGCCATCCTCATCCTCAGTCTTTCAACCAAAAATGCTACTGAAACCCTGCTCAGCCCCCCAGGGCCAGGGAGGGTCCCCAGGAGTCCCTGTCACCTCCCAGGGCACCCAGCCTTGTTTGATGCCATGCCAGTGAAACGCAGCCCTTGCAGCTGCGAAGAGAGATGAACCCAACTGACAGTGCCTCAGAGCACAAAATGGAAACAAGAGGGAGAAATAAATCTGAATGGGGGCTCTGCGAGACAGCCAGCATCTTGCACGCTACACTGGATGCTGCAAGGGGCTGGGAGAGATGCGAGCAACAGTCGGGGAGGTTTTATGGCTTGTCTGGTTCATGCTAGTGGCATTTCTTCAACATTAATTCCACCCTACAACAGCCCAAGTGCTTTGTGTGGCAGGTAAATAGTGAATAAAAGCCTTTTCATCAACTGCAGCATGTGATGACCCTGGGAGACGGGCAGTGGACACAGGTGGCTGAGATGGTGAGGTTGGGTGAACACTGAAATCCTCAGCCAGCCCAGCTGGGATCAAGTGATGAAGGACCATGAATTGCATGGTGTGATATGCTCCTGGGTCACCAGCTAGCCCTGGTCCAGCCCCTTTTCTTCCTGTATCAATTATATATGATTTGGTAACAAAGCAAGCTTGTCTGGGACAAACTCTCCTGAGCCAGCAAAGGTGCAAGAGCATTTGGGAGGAGGCAGAGGAAAGAGCTGCCCAAATGATTGGCCCCAGGTTCAGCCTCTACTCTCACCTCCCTTGCAGCCTGGGAGGTGCCCTCATCCACGTGCCAGGTACCCACGTCTGTATGGGGTTCACCCTGGGGAAGGATTTCGCAGGGATGGTGGGAATCCTTCCTAGGGACAGGGGAGACTCTTGGCTCTTCTGCTGCACCAAATCACATGGGTGCACCCCCAGAGCATGTTGTGGGTGGATTTTACTCCTCCAAAGGAGGAGACTGACAGCAGCCATTCCCATCTGGGCATAACCTGTGGCTGCAGATGTGCCTGGAGCTGGAGGTAAAGCACCAGCTCTGCTCAGCAAACACCTTCAGCTAGGGAATTGGGTGCCAGCAGCCTCCAAGCAGGGGCAAAGCCTCAGGCTGAGCTTTCATCTGCTTGTGAGGAAGGCTGTAGACCCCCCTGAAGACCCCCCAGCACTCACCTCGCTGTTCAGGAAACAGTAGAAGACGGAGACGAAGAAGCCCTGGAAGGAGACAAGCAGCAAAGTCACTGTGGAGCTACAGCCAGCAAGCACCCCCAGGCTTAGGAGCTTTGGAGCAACCTTGGTGTTTGGGGATGTCTGTTTTTGGAAGGGGGCAAAAGCAGAGCAAGGCATCAGCCAGGACAGGCTCCTTCACATCCCTTGGTGAGGGGACTGGGATGGAAGCTGGTGCTGAGGACCATACCTGGAAGGACTCCAGAAAGGAGTTGAAGTAGATGAAGACAATTCTGGAGACCTCATCCTCTCCTGGGTTGACAAAAAACAGCATGTAGGTGATTCCCAGCAAGGGCAGCAGCACCAGCGTGGCTTTGACTGCTTTCCTGGGAAGAAAACATGGACCCAAGCTGCTGTAGCCCAGCCCTGGGCACGAGGACTCTCCCATCCCACTTCCAGCATCAGCATGGCTGGGACTGGTCTGGCTGGGTCTGGACAAACCAGTGACCAGGGGAGGATGGAGCAGAGTTGAGCTGTTTTCCAATGCAATTCCCAAGTAACTGTGCTGGTTTGAGCACTGGGCACCTTCTGTGGTTTCTCTATCCAGAAAAGGGCAGCGGATAGTGGAGGCCTGACCTTGAGCTGGCGTGAAACGATTGCTTGGCTGATCTCAGGCTCGATTAAAAAGGAATTAAGGAGGGTAAAATAATTCACACCCTTCAACATGGGTTTATGAGAAACCTATCTCAGCTAATTAATTTCATATCTGTTCTTTATGAGATTACAAGTGCGGTTTGTGAAAAGTGATAGTGCTGATACAAGACTGGGGCTTGGCATCTCGTTCATTTGGATAAGGGGACAAGAACAATGCCAAGTCAACACTTTTTGCTTAAAAATCCTGTTAATGGACAGATTACAACATTAGCTGAAAACGGGAAAAGTCATCCCTGGCAGGTCTGGGCTGGGCAGGGACGGGGCCTGGGACCCTGCATGGCTGACCTGGAGGAGAGCCACAGCCACTGACACAAGCTGGCAGATGGCACGGAGGAGCTGGAAATAACTGAGGACATGAGCATCTTCAGGCTGGCAAACCATGGGACAGCACATGCACTGGTGTAGCCATAGTAGCAGGGGATCCATCAGCTTTGTATCAAAAGCCATAGTCTAACGTGAGCAGGAGCTGTCCAGGACTGGTCTAAGCAGGACTGAACAGTTTATAACCTACCAAACTCTCCAAATTTTCCTGTGCCACAAAATGTTTCAGGAAAATGAAAATGTTCTTCTGCCCAAAGGTGAAAAACCTTCCCTGCCAAAATCAGGAAAACAGTGGAAAACCAGAACTCTCTCAAAATTGCTGACTGAGGCCAGCCAGTCTGTTTCAATAACCTTCAGCTTTACTCACCCCAAGCTGAATCGTTCATCCCAACTCAATACTCTGTGATGAGGAAAGCTGGTGTTTGCCAATGATAGCTTCTGAATTTTTCCATTCTCAGCTGAAAAAGATACCCTTCACCCCAAATCTGCTTCTCTTGACCCAGCACACAGTGAGATTCCCCAATTCCTGCCCAGAAAATGATCCGGAGAGAAGCATTGATAAAGACCAAGGTGTCTTCTCCCGCTCTAGAGAGCTGCTTTGACCATGCACCTCCTAAGTTGTCTGCAAAATATTCTGCAGCAGGGAAGGGTTAAATCTTCCTGCCACGTGCTGCCAGGAGCATTGCCGCCTTCTTGCAGCCTCACGAGAAGGTGTTTGGAGTGGCATCGATTCATTACTCTTTCCTTGCTCTTTGCTTTGCTGCCAAGCGGTGATTTGATTCTAACCTCCATGCCAGGATTTGCAGCTCCAAGGCTGCTGAGCTGATCAGGATCGGGTCCCACCAGAACAGGCTTTTGCAAAGAGACTCAGCTCCCAATGGCTCCCTTCAAAGGCAGATCCAGCCATCCACATTCTCCATTGCAAAGTTCTCACTGGCCAGGATTTTTCAACAACCCCAGATACAATGGCCATGTGTCTCCAAAAAGCATTTGAGGTGCTCTTAGATATCTCTCCATGCTCCCACCTCCTTGATACTTGGCTGATTGGGCTGCTCCTATCCCCACTAATCACGCTAATGCAGTTTCTAGGTCTGCTTTCTGCGGGGTTCCTCATGCTCTTACCTGTACTGGATTGTCTCTGATGTGGTTGAAGCGCGGAGCTTCGTCATGAGGATTCGGACGATGTTGAACAGAAAGATGAAGTTAATCTGGAAGGAAGAGGGCACCTGGTTAGCGTCTGCTGCCCCAGTGTTTCCTTCCATTTCCTCAGCAGAGGCAATGGGCCGTGCCAGAGGAAATGGGAATGTTTCCTCTTGAACCTGATCTATTGCCTTCCACGCACTGGAACAGGACATCTGCATTTATTGTTTTTAAAGCACTTTAGCAGTAAGGTTTAAGAGTTTGTTCAAGGGAGTGGGGCAGCAGGGCACACAAGGAGTTTGGCAAGGAAGGACCAGCATTAGAGAAGGGTCCGAAGGTGAAAAAGTTGGAGGGGAGGAGGAATATAAAGATGATGAATTGGTTTTGGGAGAGTGGCTGCCATCACAGCAAGGAGCCACTTGGCTGCTCTGCTGGCTGCCAAACGGCTAGGCGGCATGGGAAGGCAGCAGTGGGAGCTGAGCACAGTTGACAGAAATTAGAAGTGGCCTGGCTACTTGATGGCCTGGGGCATGAGAAGCAGGCTCAGTTATTCAGCAAGGCCAGTTGGTGCCAGGTTTTCTCAGCACTGGGCAAGGAGCGGGGAAAAACTGTGGGACCTTGTGCAAACACAGGTTGAACGCTGCACTGCTGCTTGTGATTTGCCACCTCTGTTCCTCTTTGTCCCTTCCCAAAAGAGCAAAGCCCCAGCAAATTATGGTCTGTGTAACCCCTGGTTCAAGCATCACTGCTCAGCCAAGGGCCAGGAGCAAAGCGATGTGGATCAGGGAATGGGGTTGAGGTCCCGAGGCTGCTGTGAATGCCTGGAAAAGCACCCACCCACCCCAAAAAGGTGCCAGGGCAGGGATGGAGGGACTTACTGATGCACATGGCAGGCTGCCGATGGGAGCATCCCTATCAGGTGAGGTCTCCAGGCTCCCTTTCTAGCTCATCCCAAGACAGCAGGATCTGTGCACACTATTTGTCATTGTGGATTAGGTGCCCAAATTTGCTTCAGGTGCAGTCTGGGTGCAGGGAGCTGGGCTTGCAGGGCAGGGGGCATTGAGGCTGCTGCTGCTGCAATAGCCAGCTGCAGCGGGGCAAAGCTGAAGGAGGGCGTGAGATCCTGTTCAGGAACAGCCGTGTCCCACGAGCAGATGGGAAGGACCCCGTATTTAGCAAGCAAAGTTGCTTTGCTCTTACCAGAAGCACCAGGATCATGGGGCCTTGGTAAATATAGTCAGTATAAACTCCTGCTCGCTTCCCAAACCAGCACCTGCAAGGCAAGGACAAGCAGTGTCAGGGACATCTAGTGTCGGGGACAAGCCTGCAATGTGAGACTCCTGCCCTTGCACAGTCTCTGTAAGTCACTGTTCACAGGGTGAAAGCACTACAACTCAAACTGCTGTAGCCACTATGGAATAGCTTCCCCACGAACCCGGTATATGGAGGCATGTGGGGGCTTGTGGGGTTGTTTATGGGCCCCGTATGGATGTGGGAACTGCTTAATGTAGGACGAGCAAGGACAACCATACACGCACACAGGTCTGGGTTGGCTCTATCGCCAGCAAACCCTGCCGGAGCTCTCACAGCTGTGTCTGTATCCTGGGAGCACCTTGTTGGGTTTTGTTAAATCAGTGCTGTGTCTGCGTGTGTAGCACAGGGCTGCCGAAACCAGGAGGCAAAACCAGCACCAAACAAACAAGACAAGCTGCCATTCATCTAAATGGGCTCCTTTTAACTTCTCAGTCCACGTGATGAACTCTCAGGTGCCTGTTAAGTCCTCGATTAGCATGTCTCTGTGAAAATGGCCCAGGTGGTGGTAGCTTATATCTCTGCTGGTAGATTAAATCCAAGCTCCATTTAGCAAACACATTGTAGGAGCTCAGGCTTAATCTCACCTTTTCCCCTTTAAAAAAATCTCATTTGCCCTTTGAAGGGAAAGATGCAGCAGCAGGCGGCTGCAGGCAGGGCTCATGCGGCAGAAAGCCTAAAGGTGGGATAAAAGAAAGAATGGAAGAATATTATTTTTTTTTTCCTCCCACCCTTTCCAGGTACTCTGCCTCATGTCAGCCCTTCCAGGCAGGATCTGTGCCTGGCACAGCCCCTGGCACAACTGATCTCTGGGGAATTGGGATAGAAAGGAGAATGGGGAATGAGAGCAATCAGGCTCACTTCTCGTTGTCGTAGTACAGCTTCCCGATGGCCCAGGCGACGATGATGGGAAAGGGGATACCTGCAGATGAACACACAGATGAGTCTCAGGGGTGCAATATTGCCACGAAATTATGCTGTAACAGGGATTTTCTCACACAGGGCAAACCACTGGGTGAGATGGCCTTGCAAATCCCATCCTCCTGCCACTGGCAGCCTTTTTGGGTGCAAGAAGAGTTGGAGCAGAGGTGGGCATCACCCATCACTAAAACCCTGGATATGCGGTGGGTGAAGGGAGTGTCCTGGTACTTACACCAGCCAATGCAGATGAACATCCACTTGCGGAGCTTGTCTGTGGAGTAGGTGAGCACGATGGCCGTGTGCAGGTAGCAGCCCTCACCGAACATCCAGAAAAAGTTGGTGACGTGGAAGTAATTGTAGGCGGCAGTGACCAAGCGGCACCAGATCTGCCGAGGGGGTTAGGAGAAGACACGGAGGGTGAAGAGCAGAGCTCTGTGTTACAGTGGTAAAACTGATGCACAGAGCAACACAGACCCCAGCAGAGCAATTGAATCCACGTTTCTCATAAGCCTGCGTTGTCCACCAACCACCAGGCAGCCCTATTTGGGCCCTCAAGCTGCTTCAGTGGCCTCATATCTAGGATCCTCAGGCTCCTCACACATCCCAGCAGCTCGGGGCTGGGCTCAGGCCAGCTGCATGGCAGAGCTGCACCTACCACATTGCTCTCGTGCACCTCTGGGTTCATCGTGAGCTGCACCACGAACCACGTGGCATTGCGTAGGATGAAGGCTGTGATCAGGTTCCAGTGGATGATATTCCTCAGGCACCGGATGCTCCTGGAGAAGAGGGGACAAGGGACTGTCAGAGCGTGGTGGGTGTCTGGGGGCTGGCCACATGTGGGCTGGGAGACAGGACTGTCTGTGGAGGTGAATGTCTTTTTTGGGAGGCCAAGGCTGACCTGCTGGGGCCTTGCCCTGGGTGAGGTGGGCAGGACCAAGGCTAGGATGTGGAAGGCACCAAGGAGGACTCTCTGCCTCCATAACCCAGTGCTTTAAGAAAGCAGCAGGAGGAAAATAACCTTGAGATAGGTGTGTGTGCCCTCCAGACTGGAGAGCAATGGCCTTGGGGGAGGATACGGCAAAACATAGGGGCTGGGTACATCCCCAGCCTGAGGACTATGGGGTGACCTCCCTGGACTCGTCCTCCCAACAGGAGCACAGCAGCAGGTCAGGTCACTCACCGCAGGCGCATGAAGAGGACGAAGGCCACGAGGAGGGCCCCCAGCGAGACGCAGTGCCCCAGGTAGTTGATGATGACGGCAACGTGGTAGTGCAGCTTGCTTTTCTTCTGGTGGGGGGAGATGGGTAGGGGGTCAGCAGCAGCCCCATGTTCTACCACAAACCCACCTCCTCCACCACATGACCTCTGAAAGCTGCACCTCAAATTTTGGGCCCTTTTTCAGAAAGTGAAGACAGCGGAGAGGGGCTGGAAGGGGGGGGCTGGTCAGGTGGGGCTAACGTGGACAGGACAGGCACCAACCTGGCCCTACAAAGGGCTCAGG
>VZTL01001822.1:0-24951 GCA_013400535.1 Scopus umbretta
TCTTCAGAGGTCCCTTCCAATCCAGGCCATTCTATGATTGATTCTATTATCCATCCATTATGAAGCCTGACATGTGAGAGTCAGGACCAAGACAGAAAAGTGGAGAAAGTTTGCATCTGCTGCCAAGTTGTTAAAGCAGTAGCCTGGATTTGGTGCTTATGGAGTTCAAGCATCTTCTCTCTGTATTGGGTGTGATGGTGCTGCAATGCTGCCTGGTGCATAATACCTTAGCTTAATGTCAAGGTATTCACTCCCAGTAATCCTTGCTCCACATGTGAGCTCTCTCTTACCTTTCTGACATAGCCATTTCTCCCAGGTGGATTAAATCTGAGTTGCCAGTTCCTCACTGAGGACACACTCTTGTCATATCAGGAACTAGAGTTTCAAACTTGGGATGGGGACCCCAGGAGGCAGCGCTTTTGTCCATGGCAACATAGAAGTGAAATTCTCTTTGTGCATCCAGAGGAAGATTTTCAAAGGTGAAAATGTCAATTCTTTATCTAGCTCCAACTGAGAGTCTGCCTTTGAGATACCCTGTTATGAAACATTTTCCATTAACAAAAATAAATAAAATAAAAAAACACGTAAAAAAGGTTTTATTCCTAGTAGTATCTTTCATATGCTGAATAAGTTTCTAAGCACTTTGCTCAGCAGGTAACTATTTCCAGTGGTCTTATAAGAGTTAATTAAGTGACCATCAATACCAGGGCAGAGGGCTCCTAAACACCTTTAATCTGCCTCATAGTTTTATGGGATGCCACTACTTCTGTTCTAACAGTGAGGACCATTGTCAGACTGAGAGAAGAGTTTGACAGCAAATTAATAGTTCATCACAGCTGCACAGTCTGTTTTCCACGCTGTTGACAGAAGTCTTTTAGTCTTCTGAAGTGCAGATATATAATGCAACTGCCTTATTGCTGAATATACCAGTAATTCTACACTAATTTTCCTGAATTTCAATATTTCGGTTATTATTTTCCAAAGAGTTAGTGTTATTTGCACTGTAAACCATGAGCATTCTAGAATTTTATGATCTATATGGGAAATGTTAGTCCCTATAGTGTGTCCATATACAAACTCACTAACCTATGTCCTTGCACGTCTTTGAGTTTTGCTGCAGAAAGCATTTTGTCTCTGAGTAAACAAGTCAGGGAGTTAGGATAGTGCTTACAGTTTCAGATGCCATTGCAGTCAGTTTTCTAAAGGAAAATAAAGTCCCAAAAGATGACACCAGCTTCAGGATTATATTTTTGTGCTGCTTGGATATTGCTTTGTGGGATAATGACTGCTGCTAACAATAAAACAGTGTTTCTTCTCAGCCTTTAGATTCTTCAAAAGCATCTGGGAAAATGCCTGGGGAACACATTTGCCATTTTTGAGGCTGGTGCCTAAAATCAAAACTTTTGTGGTGGTATTCTTTCTTTTCTTACATATTCTTATTTCCAAAACAGTTTAACAAACACCTTGTAACTCTTCAACTGCACTCACTAATCCCAGCAAATGCCTAAGTTACTTGACCAACTCCAAAGTCATTCATATTTATAATTATCCCTTCCATGACTTGCTTCAGCTCAAAAATGGAGACACATAGGAAAAGGACATCATCTATCATTCATCTGCCAATGTAAACAATGTGTGTATGCACAATATCAAGGAACTATTAAATATATTAAACAGTGCAATCTTTGAAAGTGGCCAACAGAGTCATCTTGACAAAAAAGTTCTGAAACCAGCATTTTACATTAAGGGACTTTCTCAGCAAAAGTTTCTCCTTTGAATACTCTGTATTGATTTTCCATCCTGTAATCCACAACAGTGTTATTTAGGTGCTTATGTATTTGTGCCTTTTACTTTTGCCTTTGTATTATTTAACTGGGAAACAGTTACTCTTTCCCAGGCCAATGGTTAACAGCCAGTTCCTCATTCAGACTACCTGGTGCTTTCTGATTTGTTGTTATCTCCTAGAGCTGATTTGCTTTTTATCTCATGGGAAGCCTTGTGTCTTTATCTGTTATATATTAGTATTAGGATCCAGTCCTATAGGAATTATGAAGTTTAGTGACAGATTTAGGAGAGTGCTTAAGCCCTTGCCTAACTTTAAGCTCATTAGTTCTAAGCATTCAAGTGCTTAGGAGGAGACATATGTTTAAGAACTCTACTGATTCTTGGTGATAAAGCCTACAACACTTAGCAGCTGATTTCTGGATCTTAGCTTCATCACGACTGTGGAAAAAAGCTCTAGAGCAACAGTGTCAGATTTCTGTTCTGGATTCTGCCCCAAGTTACCCTGGATAAGGTGTGACACCTCTGTTTCCTCATCCATTAAGAAGAACTAAGATTATATATATATTATGTATATTTTAAAAAGTGTGCATTACTTAGTATTTATAATTAAATCAGTAATACATTTTATTAATCCTCTCTTGTATTGAGCAGAAGCAAATCTGATTAGAAGTATGTACCTCTGAGACTAAAATGACTTGTTCTTTTCTTTCATTCATTATCTATTATTGATAAAATACATTTGTTCTATACTAAAGTAAGGATTATCTGTAGATGATAAAGAATATTATAATTATGGATAATAATTAGAACTGGTATTCTACTGTTCAAGCTGGCAGCAGAAATTTGAAGTACAGTT
Source organism: Scopus umbretta (assembly GCA_013400535.1). Taxonomy (NCBI): domain Eukaryota; kingdom Metazoa; phylum Chordata; class Aves; order Pelecaniformes; family Scopidae; genus Scopus; species Scopus umbretta. The sequence continues at coordinate 2,642 of VZTL01001822.1, forward strand.
ATCACTAAGGAATTTAGCAGCAAGGAATGGATACATTCACTTATAAACACTTGAGACCATGGAATACTTCAGTCAATCTTGAGTCACATAGCAAATCTTGGGCATTGTCTTTACACATTACAGCCAAAGTCACAGTTGAAGTTGATGTCACTCTACTAAGTGAGCTGAAATTTCATTCATATTATTTTATTTAGTGAGATTTGCTTTTCAGAAATCTAATTCAAAGAGAAGTGGACATTTGAAATATGCCCTTCTTTACCACCCTTGTTACTATAATTGCTGTAGATTTAATTAGAGCTCCAAACTTATTAAAACACTCCTAGCAGCTCCTGTTGTGATACAAACATTGAACAAATTTACTACAGAATCATTGCATCTTGACAGGAAGATTAAAAATGAATCTGTTCTTTCTGTTATGTGTGACCTTGATATTGAACAATGAAAATGTGCTACATGACTGACCAGAATATCAGTGTGCTATCTTTTAGCAATATACGAGGGACAGAAAAATATTTCTGTCTGTGTGTAAAGTGGTTTTCTAACTACTTCTGAATCAGACGGGTAACATTTGTGCCAGAAAGTTTAATATGTCAGCACGGATATGGCTGACAATGAAAATGCAATGCTAAGAATTGTATAATGCTAGCCAAAATATTATTTAGAGGAGACAGAAGCAAAGAGAATGATCTTTAAGAAAAGTCAGAGAAGCTTTACAACTGCAACTGAAGTTAGAACAAGACTCGACTTCAGAAAGAAAAGTAGAACATGTTTCTTGACATGATCAAAAGTATTGACAAAGGGGAAGAAAGTAGCACTGCATAGCGTTTAAGGTACATATAGGGCTTGGTTTCATGTAAAAAACCCACATTAAGTAGTATCAGCAGCAAAAGGAAAATGAACTAACTCCCTTTATTGTTTCAAATATTGTTGTTGGGTTGCTCTCCCACATTGTAGACTATGTTATTTTCTTCCTCTTTGATCTTGATTCAGCTTCTATTAAAGATAATGCAAACCAATGAAAACTGGATAAGGCTGGGGTGGATAACAGGGTGTTATTAGCACCAAATTTCCTCCTTCATTTGCAGCTCCCATCATGTGTATACTGAATGTTTCCTTGTCACTTTGTAATTTGAGGGCACGCGTCTGTTAATTTTCTCCCCAGATGTTGTTTCAGGATATTATTGCTGTTGCATGCAGCCTGTCATTTCAGAGATGCTCAGACTTCATTTTGGCATCTGAGGAGCTGGAGGAGCCTGTGGAAGCTGTGGAGGTTCACAAACAGAAAAAAGCCTGAGGGCAGGGAGCGTGGTTTCTGGGCAAGCTGGAGGCAGTCAAAGGATGTGGTTTTGTGGATGGAAATGAAGCTGGATGCAGCTCAGGAGATGGTCCTTCATAAAGAGCTCTGACAAAACCCAGAGCCATGGCTATTGATAGTGCTCTAGTTTTGATACTGTTGCAAACTTAGGCATGGTGGTGCTGGTTTTGTACCAAAGGAATTGCTTAGTAAAAAAGGAAGAAGTAGTAGTAGCAGAGGGATCCTTTCATGAAATAATGAATAGAATGAGTTGGCCCAAAATATTTCTGAAAAAAACCAGGCACTCTGGGATCTCAGAAAGCTTAACAAAATCACTGTTTGAAATTTGTTTTGCAAGAGAAACATCAAGTAAAATGAATCCTTTGCAGAAACTGCAATAGAACTTAAAAGATAAAAAACTCGCAGATGTCTAAAAAAGCAAGCTAGCTCTTTCAACAATAGGATAACTTTCCTAAGCCTTGGCTTAAGCAATAAACATACACTCCCCCCCACCTTTTATATGCTAAAGCCACCTGGCTATCTTTAAAATCTGTTTTAAATCTTCAGTTTCAACAACAGAGCAATGTATTTTCTTCAGGGAAGGCATGGCAGTTAAAAAAGAAATGAAAGCAGTAAAAAATGAACAGCATTTGTAATGTCCACCCTCAGCCATTCACATTAAATTGCATGTATGTGTATTAGAATCAATTAAATGAAGGCATGCCTTCCTTCCAACACAGAAAAGAATTAGGTAATATATTAAAAGTAGATAACCTTGTTTGCCTCCCACTCAACCTTTCTTCATCATTCTTAATAGCAAACATCTAGCTATTGATTAGTTCATTTTAAATGCTACTAAGGTAAATGCCATACTGCTTTGAACTGATGAAAGAATTGAACAAAGAGAAATCATAGTAATTGTGGCACATTGAGGAATGCAGATCACAAGAACTGAATAAAAAAAAATTCTTAATGTAACCTTTTATTTCATGTAAATTCTTACAAAAGAAAGAAAACGCATGTTAGGGCAGTCAGAGAAATTTAACTTAACTCAGGGCAGATCCCTCTCATCTCCTTCTTCCTGCCCTTGTAGTAAGGACTGCAACTTCATTCTAAATCAATACATTTTCTCAGGCAACATGATTCCATCATAAATCATCATTTGCACAACACGTTTCTGCTAATAAATCTGCAGCTAGAAGGGATAAAGAGGAAACTGGTTAACAATAAACTGTGCTGTTAAACTAGGGCAGAAACAATATAAAACATGAGGTTATTATTGACACCTATATCTACAATATGCTCTCTGTGTCAACTGTTGTGGAATTAAATGTACTTTCTCCTGCAAATAGCTGCCTATAAAGTTCAAGTTGATGCTCAAGACAATGAAAACGCTGAACCCAAACTATTCATGACGAGATGAGTTTTAATGTATATAATTTAGCTGCAAACCTGGCCAACTGCACTTTGAGTAGATTTTTCAACAGCTTCTCATAGCAAGGCAAAATTTGACACAAATACATATTTTGTGGCTTGGATGTAAACCTAAGGAACTGATTACCCAATGGACTAAAAATTTCCTTTGAAACCTCAAATGTATGCTCAATAAAATCAGTTATAAAGCTAAAAACACCAAACTGGGTAAAAAAAAAAAAAAGGCTGATGATAGTATAAACTATTTACAGCCCATGGAATCTGGAAGTTTGGGGTTATACATTTCTATCTGGGGCAGAAACAGTCTTTAAAATATGTTTACATCTTGCCAATTTTTCCCCCAAATTAGCAATCTAAAATAAAATTGCCAAATCCTAATTTAGGAAAGGATTGTCAAAAACATAACTGAAGATTATGTTCCACAAGCTTTTAGTGACAGCTGAACTCCAAATTGCTGGCAAGAAGTTGTAGAAATCTGTGCCATTGGACAGGGTGCCTCAGAAACCCAGAAAATGGGAAGAGGTAGGTACAAGTCCTTAGACTACACTGACTTCTCTTTTTGCCTTTGAAAACCTGCCTTGTGGGCTAATGTGTCCCAAACAACTTTGCTCCTTGCCTCCTCTCCAAAATAAATTCCCCTTTGACACCTTCCTTCCTGATCATTACCACCCTCACACACTTTCCTGCTTCCAGAACTATGAGCAAAATTATGCATCAACCATGTACTCCAAAGCAGAAAATGTAACTTCCAAATAAAAGGGTCCATTTTCCAACAAGTTCAGCATCCTTCAATCCTAAGTTAGTAGAGGTGTTTCTTGCTTAGGAATTTGAATAAAGACTTGGCAGGTTGTGTTTTATTAAAATCTTGGGAAAAGTCTTCTGTCTTGGTCTTTTGGTCTGTCAGTTATAAAACAGTGCACATTATAAAAGTGGGTATTGCTTAAGAAAAGACCAGATTCTGCCAAATTTATCCATGTAGGGGAATGGTATTGCATAAGTAAACAGAACGTATTCAGTTTTCTTCATTCAGACTTCTTCTATCATAGTCAGTGAACAGAGCTTCTAGATTTATTTATTAGTGTTAATTTATCTATTCAGCACATTTCTGTTTTGTTCAAACATTAGGAAAACTCTGATACTTTTGTTTCTACTGTCACCATGTCTGCCTGAAAAATCTCTGCGTCAGGGAAATTCTGTGCAGCCCCTACAAACAGTTTCTTTTTCCTTATTCAGGAACCAAACAACAGAAGTCCAGTCCTTGGCCAAATATTGTCCTCACTTGATAAATTTGTTAATCACTTCTCACATCTTGTTGATTCAGTGTCAATCAAAGGTAATACTACTGCTCACATACTTACAGATGAATTGTAGCTGTAAGCATATGCGTAAGTGCTTTTCTGGATAGATGCCAGAGTTGCTTGGGTCCTTGCCATGTCAGGCCCCTTGTGAATATATTTTTCTCACGTGAGCCATATTTTCAGGACCAGACTTGCATCTTTCAGCACACTGACAGCTATGCAACTCAGGGTGCAGATGAGTAGGGGCTCTCCTGTGCCCAGCACCTTTGACTTCTTCCTGTGCACAATGTTGTGACAGGACCTACAGCTCTTTCAGGATTCAAAGGTCAGTATGACTGAAGAACCTATTCCCAAGTGAATACAATTGTCTGTGTTACCACTAAATATCCCACAGATGCAAAAGAAAATGTATCTAAGCACTTAGAGGAAGAAGCTAGACATGGAGATATTAAAATTAAGAAAAAAATGTGCAGAAAGTACTTTGATAATTTAAAAATTGTATGGGTAAAAAAAATTTATTAGGCTAATAACAGGTTAAATCTTGTCCCTATACTTAGACTATCCTACTGTGTCTGTTTCAGCAGTAAACTACAAATTTATCGATTATCTACCACCTTACAGGTTTTGCCTCATGTTTTCTAACTATTTTTGAAGGTCTGGCAGCCTTGTCTGAGCTTCTGAGCAAACAAGCCCAGATCACTTTGCACTGGGGCTGCACTGGACTCCTTGTCATACAATATACAGTTGCCAGTAAGTCTGATATATGACAGAGTTGATCTGTACATGCTCCTAGGAGATACTCAGGACACAGAGGACTGATTTAGTGCCATGCCCAAACATTTAGTCATGTCAGGTATCCCCAGCCACCAGCCCTATATGTTTTGAGAATTGCATCCTTGGGGAACACCCTGTAACTTTGTATAAGTAATGGAAGGGACAATTAAATCTCAAGTTTCAGATGCAGCCCATGTGAAACAGGGTCTTTGAGCTGCTGGCAAAATATTCTTTCATGTATGTATTTCTTTAATGCAATCTGCAGACTTAGGCTGTTTTATATGGAGAAAACTTGGGGGATTGCCATCGGTACTAAATCCTAGGCAGTGGGTAGTACAAGCCACCCATTCTGTTGGTGGAAGAAGAACCCAACTTAGTCTACACATGAAGCATTAATGTCATGCTGTCTTGGAGGAAAGGCCCATATAACATGAAAAATACAGAAGAAATGGCTTTGGGGTTTGAATGATTACCGAAGAAAAAGAATATTAACATCTTGCCAAATATCTCCCTCCTAGTATGCTCAACTTTTAGTCAAAATAGAATATTTTATAAAATATTTAAACTTCTTTCAGTTGAGGGAGTGATAGTTTACTAATAATACATTAATTAAGAGACAAGAATGCCATTGCAATACCTTATGGAAATAGCACTTATTTTTAGAAAAAGGACAATATAACTAAGGCAGTGGTATTTCTTACAGTTTAGGAAGATAAATTTATTCAAATATTGACTGTAATTTTCTGATAGAACATAAAGTGTATATTAAGTTATTTTGCCTACAAATATGTAGGCATTTATTTCAAGCCAAATTTCCTCAGTGTGCTTTGGACTCATAGGATTGCCTGTTTATTCCACTTGCTCATGAAGAGTTAACAATGCTAGTGTAGCTGGCACAAATCATAATGCTTATTTTTTATAGTAGGATAGTATTATGAAAGCAAAGAGCACTGGAGGGCTCTGGAGCTTAGAAGAATAACACTTCACAATAATCTTAGTTTTTGTTTATTAATAAAAAAATAATTATAATGGCAGTGATGTAAAAAATAGCACACATACACATATATATAAAAAAGATCAAAAAGGGGACTAGAATACAGAATATTTAATTTTTAGGATTGCAAATTTTTCACTAGCTTCACTGTGCTGTTGTAAAGGTACAGCAGATACATATTACTGTAAAAGCAGCTATGTGTTTATAGTTTAATGTATAAAAGTTATTGCTTCAGAACCCATCCAGATATGCAATGGTGACATTTCCTTCCCACAGGGGTAAATACAGCTCTAAAGTGAATGAGAGGAAGGCAGGACTGCTGGGCCAATGCTCTGTCACATGGCAAATAGTAAATGTGCCACTTCAAAGCCCACCTAAGCCTCCTTCTTCACTAAATCTGTGTCTTTGCTGTCTGCTGAAACTGCTGGTTAACAGACTGTGAAGTTTGGGAGTGAAGACTTGCTATTTAAAGAAAAAAGGTTTAAGGTACAGTACTAGCATGTGTTAGATAACAGTAACTTATTTAGGAGTCTGAGCTCTGACTCCATGTCCTCCATACTAGGAAACTGGCATTCCTTGACAACTGGAGGTAACTTGTTTGGCAGAGTAGCAGCGAGTGGACATGAACTGCTCTAACCCTCTTACTAGTCATCTTTCATCAAGGCAGAAACACATTGGAAAGATAATGTGGCAAGAAGCATGTGGCATGCTTCTCTCTCTGATCTGCAGAGGACCTTGACCTATCAGCCATGTCAACTGGGCAACCCTTCTGAAGGTCTGATCTGACATTTTCTGTGATCTTTGATATATTTTGTCTGATCTTTGACACTAATGGTCATACACAATACTAATTGAGATAGCGTGTGGGGTTTTTAAGTGTCAAAAGTAAACTTATATTTGAAACACTTCAACATTTTTTCAGCATTTTAAGGAAGTACCTTTTGCCGTGTTCATCCCTTGAATGATTTGCTTTCCAGGAATTTTCTGCCTTACTGGCAATGACATCCCACATACTTTCAATCAACTTCAAGGTCAAAACTGAAGTAGAACAAGGCTTCAAAAAGCAAGAATTAAATATTATGAATTTATCTAAATTAGCTGTAAATCTGCTAAAGGAAATAGAAAAAAACATGCTCATTTCTGTCTTAGCAGGAGAGGGAAAAGCTAAGACAATGTGGGATTTAACAGAGTTCCTTTGATAGAATGAAACTTATGCTACTTTCTCTAAGCATTTATGTATTTTTCATTGCTCTGCTGGGCTTTAATAGAGATTTTATTTCTTTGTCTCTCGGACTGGACAGTCATATGCAGCATATAACCTCATTCAATAAGCCAATGATTCAAGACTACTGAGATTTATTTTGAGATTACATTAGATCAGACACAAATTTTAGCTTGCTGTATATTTTATTCTTTCTTACTGGCACTTCTCTTCTTTGACAGAACTGTTATACAGAAGACTTCCACAAAAATTGTTTTCCAGGTTCATGCAAATTAACTATAACAAAGGAGCCTCCCCAGCAGGTGCTGGCCCTCCACCCTATTCAAAAAGTTATTTTTCTCTTTCTAGTATAACACACCCACAGAGAGGGGTCTGAACCACAACCATGAATCCAAACACTCCCTAGTTTGGGGTGAGCTTGGATCCAAAACCAAGATTTGCAGCTGGGACCCATCTGTAGTTTTAACACAATATCGAACAAGTCTGCAGTGGTGAAAATTGGCACAGTTTCATGGACTTCAAAGGAAGTATGCCAGTTTGCAGGAGCAGAGGGTATGGATAATCTTACCTCTGTGAAGAAAGAAATAAAAGAGGCTGAGGAAATCAAGTAGATACAGGAAATACGAAAATCCAGATCAAACCAAAAAAAAAAGCAGGCCTTGAAAGTTAGAAGGCCCAGTGTGATGCAGAGATACGTACATGTTCAGGATGCATTTGTGGTTTATAAGTGCTTGGCCTTGTCTGCCCTGTTGTATTTTATGCCAAAGAGTCCTCAAGAAGCAAAGAACCCATAATTTCTCTTACTAAAATTCCCACAAAAGTATTGCTTTAACCATCATCTTACCTTGAAAAGAGGTCCAAAGCTTCTTTGAGAACTGATCAATAGTATTCCCTCTTCAGATTAATAATCTGGTCACTGCTTCAGTCTCAAAGCTGGAGTTCATCCTAATACTCACTGTGATCCCCTCTTGCCATAGGGTACCAAACCACTTAGCAATTCTCATCCTTCAATCAGTTTTGAAAATATTAACTAAATTCCTAGAAAATTCTTGCAAGGAAGATGAATTATCTTATCCACATTTCTACAGTCACCAAGCCTGACCAAGGTTAAATAACTTGACTGAATAGAGAGAAACAAAACAGTTCCGCATCAGGGGTGGAACCCAGAGGTTTTGTCTTTTACACCTCTTCTGACATCACTGAATTATATTTTTCACTCTATAGGTCTGAACCTGCATACGCATTTTTGTAGTTGAAGATGGATATGTTTGATTATTTGATTTTAAAGTCCTGAATTTATATTTTTAATATTAAAAAAAATATTTTTTGAATTTTATGGAATTTTATGTTTCTGTGGTGGGTTGATCCTGGCTGGATGCCAGGTGCCCACCAAAGCCACTATATCACTCCCCTCCTCAGCTGAACAGGGGAGAGAAAACATAATGAAAAGCTCATGGGTCNATGTTTCTGTGGTGGGTTGATCCTGGCTGGATGCCAGGTGCCCACCAAAGCCACTATATCACTCCCCTCCTCAGCTGAACAGGGGAGAGAAAACATAATGAAAAGCTCATGGGTCGAGATAAGGACGGGGAGAGATCTCTCACCAATTACCGTCATGGGCAAAACAGACTCGACTTGGAGAAATCAGTTTAATTTATTACCAGTCAAATCAGAGTAGGATAATGAGAAATAAAAACTAAATCTTAAAACACCTTCCCCCCGCCACTCTCTTCTTTTTGGACTTAACTTCACGCCCAGGTTTCTGTACCTCCTTCCCCCAAGCAGCACAGGGGGACAGGGAATGAGGGTTGCAGTCAGTTCATCACATGTCGTTTCCGCTGCTTCTTCCTCCTCAGGGGGGGAAGGACTACTCACATACTTCCCCTGCTCCAGCATGGGATCTCTCCCATGGAAGACTACTTCATGAACTTCTCCAACGTGGGTCCTTCCCATGGGTTACAGTTCTTCACAAACTGCTCCAGTGTGGGTCCTTTCCATGGGATGCAGTCCTTCAGGAACAGACTGCGCCAGCATGGGTCTCCCATAGGGTCACAAGTCCTGCCAGCAAACCTGCTCCAGCGTGTGCTTCTCTCTCCACAGGGTCCACAGTTCTTGCCAGGAGCCTGCTGCAGCGTGGGCTTCCCACAGGGCCACAGACTCCTTTGGGCACATCCACTTGCCCTGGTGTGGGGTCCTCCACAGGCTGCAGGTGGATATTTGCTCCACTGTGGACCTCCATGGGCTGCAGGGGGACAGCTTGCCTCACCATGGTCTTCACCATGGGCTGCAGGGGAATCTCTGCTCCAGTGCTTGGAGCATGTCCACCCCCTCCTTCTTCACTGATCTTGGTGTCTGCAGAGTTGTTCCTCTCACATACTCCCATTCCTCTCTTTGGCTGCAGTTGCACAGCAGGATTTTTTCCCCCTTCTTAAATATGTTATCCCAGAGGCACTACCACTGTCACTGATGGGCTTGGCCTTGGCCAGTGGCGGGTCTGTCTTGGAGCTTGCTGGCCTCAGCTCTATTGGACATAGGGGAAGCCTCCAGCATCTTCTCACAGAAGCCACCCCTGTACCCCCTCCCACTCCCACAACCTTGCCACACAAACCAAATAGTTTCCTTTGCAACATAACTAAATCTTTGTAGGAGTTAAAGAAACTGTGTATAATTTTCACACATGCCATTTTGCCATGTTATTTATGTGTTGTTTGAAATGAATAGGCATGCTATGGTTGTCCCACTCATTTCTTAGGACATGCTTGGATACAAATACTTTATTTCTGTGGGAGTCCCTTAGTAAAATTTGTTAATATAAATGAAATCACTTTAATATAAACAAGAATTTTTCTGGGTTTTACAGTCTTTTTAAAGTCCTACTCTAAAAGATTTTAGTTGTCTCTTAAATCTTTTCTTCTAGTTTGCCAATTTTAATTTCAATGAAAAATAAGGAAAAAATAAGAAAACCTAAAACCCCCCAAAATGTTTTGTAGTCCCAGTAAACCAACAAGGAAGGAACATAAAGTGCAAATATAAACAGGAGCTATATTAAGCCTGACAGGTTGGGTGTTTTTTCCAAGTTTTTTAGAGCTTTGCTGAATATGAGCTCTCGTTTCCTCAGTTAAACAGTGCCTGCGTGGTTCTTTGCATGTCTTCTGTCTTGTATGCTGCACCCAGCTGCCACCCCCCTGCCTGAAACATTGCATGTGCTCTACACCACAGTAAAGTTCACATGCTGTGGGGATGCCTCAGAAAACACTCATGCCTGCTGCTCACACAGCATCAGTCCTGGTTAGGTCCCAAAGCACACCTTCCATGCACTCATTTTCTTCAGGTGTGATCCCAGATATCATAAGAATGCAGCCATATTTTGGAAAGAAAACAATGAAAACAGCAAAGTGATCCATGTTCAGGTGCCTGTGCACTCATGGCTGAGAGGAGGAATTGTCTAGAGAATCATTTAAAGTTAGACTTGGATTAAAGGTTTCATCCAAGCACTGTTCAGACATAGTGGTATTTAGAAGATGATTGCTCCTAGGAGATCACAACTGAGTTGGCAAGTGTGTTGGTGAGTGTCAGTGGAAGCAGGCAACATAAGCATTTCCTGCTCAAATAAGTCAATTATAACCTTTTCCTTGTCATAAAACTGCCCATTGATCTAATTAGGTAGAGACAATGATAATACAAAGCTGGGACCATAGATCTCTAACAATATATGCCATAGCCTATGTGTCATCTCCTCTCTATAAGGGCTTGATCTGAACCATTTAAGCCTTGGCAAGGACTGGTTTGCACAAAGACTAAGAAAACATGCTTATGCTCTTAAAATGTCATTTTGCTGTGAATAAAATGTAAAAAAAAAAAAAAAATTTCTGTTGAACTATTGAACTGTTTCCCAAACCCTCCTTGAAATGTGGAGACTCCTTCACCTGTTCATTCCTCCTAAGTGCATCCAGTCTGGCAGCATAGATAACCTCTGTGCACCTGCTCAATGCTTAGCTTTTCAGGTTACACTTTTCAGCCTTCTTTCCTGGGGATGCGTATGAAGAAGTGTGCAATGTATGTACGTGCATGAAAGAGGGCTCTGGGCAGTAGTCTTGTGACACAGGTCTACCCTACGTCAGTAGGAAAAATAAGTTTTACTTCATTTGTGGCAAAAACCCAAACTGGATAGGGTGCTGTAACACAGCCCATGGAGTTAAGGCTGGGTAGGGAAATATCAGCTGGATTTTTTCCCTTGTTTTGTACCATGTAGAGAGTTTTTCAGCAAGGGTTAGATACACACACACAAAAAAAGGACTAGAGAAATACAGCATCCATAGCTGTAACAAGTACATTTTAGGTGCCAATTCTGTTTTTAAAATAAGGAATGTTAGATTCCCAAAGAGACTTAGACATGTAGCTGGCACTTAATCTACCATTAAAAGTGCAGTCCCTTAGAAACTCCCATATAATCCTGCCTACAGTTACATAAGCAAAATACAGACACCAGCCTTTAGCATATTCTGGAAGCAAACCCCTCACTCTGCTCTATTGAGGCTGTTCCAGTTTGTGTATCATGATGAGGTAATCTCTGGTCTGCTGGATGTTTAGGTGACTTTATCTTATGGATTCTTTGTAGCTGGGACTAACAGTGCAGTGATAAGCACGTAAGAACCCAGTAAGTGAAATGGGTGGTTTGTAAGAACACAGTCCCTGCCCCTGCAGAAAAAAGGACTGCCCCACTGAAAGAAATGGGTAATTCTGGAAAACTACTGGATGCACTAAGACTACAAGCACAAAAATATTCCAATCTTTTCAGTAAATGGTCTAGTTAAAGCCAAAGTGGTGGCATATGTGCAGTACTGTATTAAGAAAGAGGAAAAAGTGAAGTGGCTACAGGACTTGTTAGTCACCTAACCAATTTGCAGTGTTTAAGAAAACAAGAATTGAGGAAAAAAGGGAAAAAAAATTAAATTCTATACAACCATGTAGAGATAGATGATAGATGATTGCTAGATAGATAGATGCATACATTTAGATCTATACATCTGTTAATTCCATGTATATAGCCTGCCTTTGAAAAGGCAGCTTTCTCCTTAGAATGTATGTGGCACAGCTACTTTGTCTTGATCTCAGTTAACTGTGTGATACTGTAATTAACTATGTGATACCATGTTACATGAGAAATTTTTGGTTAAACTGGAGAAAACAGTGATCACTGACAGGACAGGGGCATAAAAAGGCACAAGCCAAGTTTTAGTGTCACCACAAGAACTAAGCATGAGGTGGAAAGTATTTAACTGCAGGAAGGTTCCTACTGCTCTTCCCAGGCATGGATTTTTGGTACTGATTTTGTGTGCGTTTTTTAATGCCCTTGGTAAAAAAGAGTCAGTGCGGTGCTGATATTTCCTAATGATACAGTGTTGGGATGGAACATGACTCTAAAGGATGTCTGGGAAGAAGCATACAGGAAGAACTGCGTGACGTTGTAGGCTGGAGTAATTGAAATTCAATACTACAAAATGCAAGGTCATGCACTTACGGACTAATAACAAAAGCCTCTGCTACAGGCTAAGAGCTCATTTGTTAGAAATGACTGAGGAAGAGAAAAAACCTGGGTATATTAGCAAGTCACAGGATAACTATTAACTATCAAAGTAATACAGTTGCAAAAAGGCCAATGTTAACAGAAGCAGTATTTCTAGTAAGGATAAGGAAAAATTAGTGCCATTGAACAAGTGCAGATGTGGTCAGTTCTGACCTGGGAATACTGTGTACAGGTCTGATCAATTCTAAGAGATAAACTAGAACTAAAACTTGGGCACAAAGATGCTGTGGTAGGGGGAAGAGCTTGTGGTTATGTGCAATGGGGAGCAGTGAGCAGGTTCCTGTAATAGGGAACTGGCTCCAGCTCAAAGACAGTGTCGATACAAAAAAGCAGTAGCACACATAACTTTAGCTTAAAATTCAAATATGCTTAAAATCAGTAGAGCAGTGAAGCACTCAAACAATTTCTGTCCATAGCAGGATCTGATGAGATGGAATTTGACCAAATAATGGAAAGACTTATGTAATATGTATATATAAGGTCATTTGTAATATGAGGAACCAGGACCTGATAGCCCAGCAAGCCTTTTCTAGCCTTTAGCTCAGAAGGATTGCTTTTTCTGCAGTCCTCATGAGACCTGCAGTAGCCGCCTTCCCTCCTGTGCTCCTGAGACAGGGCACACTGAGAAGCAGCGTTGGTGTAACATGATGCAGCCCTCCATGGCTCCGTGCCCAGCACTCTCCCAGGACAAACCCGCAACTCATCTGTGGTGGCTGCAGCCAGAAGGCTCAGTGCCACAGAGGTGCAGGCTCCTTCTGTGATGAGGAGGCAAAAGTCATAACACTGGAGGAATCCTCTGAACATAGGATGCAGATGGAGAGACTCCCCACAGTTGAAAAGAAATGTTCACTTCTGCAAAGTGGTTGCAAAGGTGTGAACTGGACCTCTCTGCTGGGTATTTTACATATATACCTAGTTTTCAAGTAATTTATAGTATCAAAACAATTATAATTGTATATTAATGTGATTCTGGTCTCTAGCCACAATAATTTCAGAGCAATACTTTAGTGCTGCTTTCAGTGTTTCCATTCCTTCTTATTTATGCTATATGTGTGTGTATATATATATACAGACTTTTTTTTTTCCTTTTACCACAAGCAGCTCAACTTAAACTTTGTTAGTATATAAGATTGGACATGTTGCTAAAGATATTTAATTTTCTGCAAATTAATAAGCATTCATTCTAGGTTGGGTATGAGTATGCAGACCTAATTCACTTGAGTGAGTAAATCATAAGTTTTCATGGGATTAAATGTATAAGAAAGCACTATTCAGAGGAGGTAGGGTTTTAGACTTGCAGTCACGATGTGAAGTTTGACAAACATCTGCAAAACAAAAGCTATTCCTCTGATACAGGATGATGTTAGATGCCAGACACTGTGAAACATGAATGTACTGCCAAGGCATTCAGCATAAGGTATGGTTTATATACCTCCAAAGGCAGTTTGTTAGGAAGTGACTGCGGGGGGGATTAGTGAAAGGATATGGAATATTTTAGCTGTAAGTCACTAGTTCAAATCCTCTCCAGGGCAGGAGTGAATAAGGACCTAAAGGGCTGGAATTGATGGAGATGGGGCTATGGCTGTTCTTAAAGTTATGTGCGTGCTTAACAGCTTTGTTGGACTGAGGATGAAAAGCCAACGTTATTTGTTGGCCCATGTGAAATAAGTTGATGTCCCTGATTCAATCCCACTAAGTCAGCACCGAAAGATTAAACAGCAATGAAGTGCTTTTGCACATCTGCTGCTTCTCCTGCTGGAGCATGGCTGAGTGACAGGCAGGGAAAAGCCGTACCTGCCTTGGGTAGAGAGGATTTTAATCTCTCGTGCTGTAAAACTGGCACCTGTCACAAACACTAAAGCTCACATTACATAGGACAAACCTGGAGCTTTGTTTTTTCTTAAACGTTTTCACAGCTACATCTAATCAATATAGTCTTCTCTTTGTTGTAGAAAGAAGTACTAATTAACTTTCTGTCTAACACAAGCACACTCTCAAGCTGGCATAAAAGTCTGAAGAAGAGGAAAAACAGCTTTGCCTAAACTAATCAGTGTCCTTTGCCAAACTCATGCAATTACTGAGATTACAAAAAAATCAATGCAGCATATCTTCATTTTATTACAAAGAAATACTAAGGCAGTAACAGAAAGTCCAGAGAGACCCTGGTCAAGCATTCATCAAGGTAACACTTTCAGGATTACATAGGTGGAAGTAGGTACTCACTGTAGGATTAAACAGCAATGTCACAGTTTTGTGATTTGCCTCTGGAGAAGGAAAGGAGATCAAGAGCTTTTATCGTGTTCAGGTGCAAGCCACAGGAAATTAGGCTTGCTTTATAGACCATGATTTCCTGACTGCACAAGCATAACAATAATTAGAAATCTTACAGAGGAGATTATATACTGCAAATGTAGTTGTTTACCTCTACATCCCTATTGTGAGATGAGTTTTCCAATACCATTAGTTACCCTGTATTTTTTCTCTAGCTGAAACAGGAAGAAAAAAGTCTACATATTATGACACTTCATACTTCTAAAGCTATATGGTTCATGAAGCAAAATAGATGTCATAGAGCAATAAAGGAAATTAATTTCCATATAAGAGGTGGAAAAATCAGCCTATAACTTAATGAAAGGTCAGGAAACAGTATCATTTGTATGGATATGCCATATATATACATATATCTCCCTTGTACCTTTATACCATTTTCTGTAGCTTTCTGTAGTTTGCGAAGTTCCTGTAGACCAGAGCCACTACAACATCCCAAACTCATGCTGTCCTTGGAAGGCAAATCCAGAGACCCCCATAAAATTAAAGAAGATACATACGTGAAATTATACTTGGGATATAAAAAGAAAAATACGGGGCATGTAGTGGATTTTGAGGTGATGTTATTTGGTTGTGAAGCATCTGAAAAGCTTTTTAGTGAAAACCAGAAATATTTTTTAGAGTCGAAGAGATAAACCAAGCTCTGTAGCACCAAAACTGAAGAAATCATTGTGAATGCAAATCATTCACAGATAACTGAAAGGTAGAAATGACAAAGGCACAGTTCCTGTTTAAGTAATAGCTACCAAAAGTTTATTGATGACCATAACACTCATGTGTTGTACATACCACACATGGGTGTTTTCAGATTTTCATACACCGTGTGTCATTGTGTTTTGAAAATATGCAAATGTAAAATATCTTTACTGCAATATATCATGTCCAACAAATCAAGACAGCCTGTCAGATTCCCATGTGTTACCTTGCAAGCTTGCTTTAATTCAGCTGAGCCATTAGATTGTTTTAGAAAACATTGTGCATATTATTTAGACACATGCCACCAGCAATAAGACACTTAAGCATAATTGACAGCTGCCTTATCATGCAATGGTGAGGTGGGTGTCAGAGACAGACAGTCTTCAACAAACGGAAGTCATTGTAGAGTAATGATAAGAACATTTCCACAGAATAAAGGGTGTAGTCATATTAAAAATCAATCTGATTAGATTAATCAGTGAGTTTGAATTGAGAAGGTAAGCTCTAAGTTTCCCTTCCTTTGACTTATATGGTTAGCTATTTATCAGCCTTGTGTTTGATATTTCACAATACAGATCTTGATGCTTGCTATATTTTTCTTGGTTTTAATATTAATTATAAGCTAATCATGATATATATAAGATGGGATTCATCTCACCTTCTTTAATGATCTAATATCTAACCATCCACTCGTGTCACCTCAGAGTTCATTATTACTCTCTGGAGGACAATTTAGGCTACCCACTTTAGGTATGATTTTCTCACATGAAGCAACCTGAATGATGCACTTTGATAGACCCCTAACTTTTAAATAGCTAAAGTGAGATGAATTCTACCCATAGGGACAACCCCTTCATCCTTTGAAGGTGAAGATGAGGTGACCTTTACCAAAAGAACTTATTAGAGTGGTTTAAAGAATAAGGATGAAATAAATGCTGGTACCTGCCAAACCATTGGGAGTTTTACTACCATCCTCACTAGAGACAGGAGGTCACCCCAAGCCTCAGTATGAAATCAATGCAGTTTCTATGTGTTATTACCTCAATTGGATGGCCACTTGTAGAAGGCCATCACATACTTCCCATCTTTCCTGATAACAGCATCAGACATGAAAGGAATGTGACTGTTGATCCATTACATTGTCTTGGAATCAAATCGTTGAGCCCTTTATGGCAACAACAGTTTGTAATTAATGTGGAAGTTGGGCTGCATGGTGGAATTAGCAGTGGTGAAGACTGAGACCTCCCTGAGCCTAATAGTTTTCTTTTGCCCTCCATTTGTAAACAAAAATGCATTCACGATATTAAAACTACACAGAGGGTATACTGAACACTGCATTAGTGGGAGAAAATGAGAGAAAAGCATAAGCTCTTATAGTTGGTGTTAACAGATGACATAAAGCTTCATGCTGGACTTGATTTGGAATGTAATTGGGGGGTAAAAAGAATGCAAATGATGCCTCATGAACTCATAATGTTTTAGGTTGAAATACATAAATTAACATGCTCTGCATATTGGGATTACATTTTTGTTTTCTTTCATAGCTCCCAAAGCAGTTCTGTATGCTTCACAAGTAATAAAATTAATTTCATGTTTATCAATACTGCAAGCTGAGAGGCTCAAAAATACCAACCACTGTGATGTACCTGCCTATTCCCTCTGCTGGAAGGAGATCTCTTTTGGTGAAAAATTAAATGAATTTAGCTGTTTTTTTGCTGGATAAAACAAGGACTACTAAAATGGTCTATGGCAGTATTGTTGTAGTGGACAAGGTAATCCTCAGGTGAGGGACAGTAATGAGCAGCCAGGTTGACTTTTTAACAGTTGCTAGTAGACCCACAAAAATACTTTTTCCTTGCCTTGAATTCCCAGAGATTTCCAACTGTCATACGAGCAAGTTGTGGAAATACTGCACAATCAGGACCCATTTTCCTGAGAAGCCTTGAACAGAAGAATTAAAAGTTGTATGAGCAGGACCCTGTTGTGGTGGCTCTGCATAGAGCAGTGAGGAACACTCAGCACTTTAGCTCTTATGGCTAGGGAAACCATACCAACTCATGAGGAAATTCATACATCAGATTCATTTTAGTGAAAATGTGAAAATCAGTATTTAAAATTTGTCTCTCTCATCCAATTGCGTCAGGAGTTTTGTACCAGCAGTTTTGTGTCCCAGAAAAAAAAGAAAGAAGCATTGCTGCTTATTCAGTTAACCTGAGGTCTGAAGTATACCTATAATTATTGTGTTATAAGTGTTTTATGGATATTGTTTAATTTAGTGTCATGGGTTTTCATTTGGGTACAGTATGTCCAATTTGGAACAGATTAATTCTTAGCTAAAACAGAAGGACAGAGAGATTAAAAGGGAAGGAAGGATTATCATATTATCATCACTGTCAGTCGTTTCAGTCATTAGGTTAAATTTGCAATCTTACAGTTTGTTCTAAGCAGAAAGAGAAATTGGTGATGAAGACAACATTAGTTAGAAAAAATGTACACAAACCTGTTTCTTCAAGCACGACAAATCAGAACACAAATTTCACCATTCACGGTCCTTATGGTTTGTAGCCAGCTTCCTACTAAAAACCCTTATCCTACAACTTATCTATGCAAGTGTGGCCCCTAGGGCCAGAGAGCAGTAGCCATTCAAGCTGTGTCAAACTCTCTTCTCTTGCTCTGTCTATGCATTTCTCCTTGCTTTTTAAAATGCAAACACATCTACTCAGATAAAGCTGATTCCTGAGCCACCTTGCATTTGTTTCCAGCTTGGACAGAGTTTCCTGTCTATGTTTTGCTGTTGGAGATTTCTACTACTTCAACTTCCTTCTTCTATAACAGTGGTTAATGACTTTTTAAAGTTATCTTAAATGAAAGGTAGTGGTTAAACCTAATAGTTCCACTGAATTTTAATCCAGGCTATAACAATGTTTTAAGACTTTCTGAAAGTAAGTTTAAAGTTTTACAGGGCTATTAAATGTTAACCTGGCCTTTGACAGCAATAGTGCGGTTTCATCAGCTCACACTGCGAAGAACTAAGGAAGCTGGAGCACAGCATGAACTTCCCATTTCCACTCTCATCCACCATTAGTCTATTTAGAATTTAAATACTGCTTCCACATTACTGTGAGATCACTGGAAACCACAGGGAATCCCACTATCAATCCTGCTGACCCCCAGCACCTCTTCCCCTTCTCTAAAATATTGGTAGCAAACGCTGCCCTGTCTTTCTGATAACCTTGATAGGTTCATTACCCCTCTTCAGTTTGCTCAAACTCAGAATAAAAGTTGTCATATAAAATTCTTAAGCAGATCATTCAATCTCATTCATACTACCATACAGTACTACGCTAACACACATAATACTGCACAATTGTGCTACAATTTTTTCAACTTGCACTGTTGAAATTAAAGCAAAAAGAGATGTATTTGGACACGGTTCATGCCAGCAGAGAATGTTCTCCTAGAATAGTTCTCTGTCAAACCCAGCTTTTAATAGAAGTGGTTGTGGAGCTCCCTTCATCTAGTAGGTTGACAGCTCTGGTGTTAAGTTTCATCCTGTCATGCTTACTTATAATCCTTGTGCCAAAATAAACCATTCCTTTCAGTCATGGTATTTCCGTTTTGCAAATAATTGTGATCTGTTACCCATCTTAAGTGTCATTTGCTCAATCTAAATATATCTAGATTTCTTCATCTCTTTCCTTGTAAAGCAATTTTTCCAGTTTCTTTTCCCTCTGTATTATATTTTTCTGAATTATTTACAATTCATCATTATCATTCTAGTATTAAGTTTGCCCAGGGCTTTACACGTTTTTTTTAATGGCATACCTAGTAGAGAGATTCACAAGCTGTTCATATGTCAAGTAGAATGAGAATTGTTCGTATGTAACATATATGAAGGAGATGTGTATAGTACAAATGACCATGGACAAGAATTAAATTTTATCCTAGTTCAAAAATGTATCCCAGAACAGGTAGATAAGGTCATTTCCTTGAGTAAGGTACAAGAAAAATGTTTATGTCTGTCCAAGTCAGTGATTCCCAAACTATAGGTCACAGCTGTGAGCAATTAGGATTAGCAGGTTCATGAGCCCCACAGAAATCTGATAGGCAGTGGGGAGGGTGGTGGGTGCCAAAAAAAAAAAAAAAAAGCGGTTTAGGAATTGTTGATCTGACATACATACCATGCCTTCCAAAACTCAAAAGGAGCACTGTCATGAACAAGGAGTGCTTCTCATGGTTCTCTGTTCCCCACCAAACCCCAGCCTGAGTTAGGGTAGCTCAGAGTCTGGTCCAGCTCCTTTCTGGTGGCTGCAGTACTTGCGGCATGCTTCTGAGCAAAGAAAGAGCATGAAGGTCACATCATTCTTCTTCCTCTTCTCACATGCCATCATCCATTCCTTTCTAACCCTTTTCCTGAGACATTTCCTTTCCATTGTAGGCCACAGTACTGACTGTAGGAACAACCTACTTTGGTCTCTGCTCTGTCCGACACTGAGAATGGACAACAGGATAAAAGTATGCGTGACACACGGGAAGGACATCAAGTCACACAGTGCCTCATCCTAGCTGTTTCTTGGTACATAGCAAAAAATATGCTGGGCTCTTATATCACTTTTCATTATATCACCTGTGGGAGAGGCTCTATGTTATTTTTTTTCTGTATGATGGTTCTTTGAGTCCTGTGCAAGTCTGCCTCATGCACATCCTTCTGCTTAGTTTTTCTAGCCATGTTTAAAAAAAAAAAAAAAAAGACTGGCACATTGTAAAGGGAATTCGGGCCACTTAGAAAGGGCTGTATGAAAGGAATCAAATCCAAAGGATAGTATTTCTTTGCAGGAGAGATCATATCTGTATTTCCTCATGAGCATTGCTTAGCACCAGAGACCAGTTAAAGTTTGACAAAGATTTTCTTTTAAACATTTTACAGTGAAAAAAACTACATGTTCTTAAAATAAAACTTTTGTACCATTATTATGCCCTTATTTGTCTAGATACTTTACAAATATTTTTTGTTTTTCTTCTTTTCCCTGTTTTATTTCATTTTGCTTTATCTATTTCTTTTTTCTCTTGGGTGAATGAATGAATGAAAGGGGTCTGGGATGTTTTCTCACTTTTTCCATTTTCCTTCTGACACCCTGTAACTTTTCAAAACTTCCTCAACTTTGGAAAAAGTAAAGTGAAAATAAGTAAAATGAAACTTAGTAACTTTGTCACTCTATAACTTTTCAAAAAGGTGAAAAAAGTTTTTAAAATGTAACAGAGAGACAGAGTTATAGGATTTCCATTTTCTGTTGCTTTACACTTTTCCAGAGCTAAAGAGGTTTTTAAATTTACAGAGCTGAAAAAAGGTAAAATGAAAAAATCAGGAACAGGGACAATACAGGTCACCATTTTTAATGCACATCTTGTAGAAAGGGAAAGCTGAGGGGCAAAAAGATAGGGCAAAGAAAGGATGAAAAATCAGATCTGAAGCTATGTAAAGAAAATTGCATCACTCCTGCACTATAAAGTAAAAAAAAACCAAAACAAAACAAAACAAAAAAAAAACCCACAACAGAATTTCCACTTATTTCATTTTTCAGGTATTTTTTTAATAACTTCAGTCTTTGCTATGACCAGGATCTGTGGACTGACTTAAAAGCAGTCTACAAGGTCCCAATTCAGAAAAGTGCATATCCAAATTTATCTTTACATTTACCAGCTTGCAGTCTCTGGCTCTTGGTCGGAGGCTGTAAATAGCAGTGAGGCTCGTTTGCGAAGGAGACAGAGCATTCTCAGAGGCCTCGGCTGTGAACGCACTTCCCCAGGCACTAAATTTAAACAGGAATCTCATCACTCTCTACCTCAAGAGGAAGACAGATTTCTTTGATGCTGCCATGATTTATACAAATATCTGGAGGACAGTAAATATTGCTGCGTGTATTTTTGCTTCGTCTTCCACCCTGAATCTTGTGGTAGGTGCTGATGGCCCAGCTCTGGCAGCAGGGAGAGGGATCTGCCCCAGCCCCGGGTGCAGAGCATCTCCAGAGGCTCTGTTAGAGAGCTGCAGCCTGAGAAAGGCACTGGAGACAGACCTCTCACTTAGAAAAGCAATCTTGCCAGGAAGGAACTATATGAATGATGTAACTTTCTGCTAAACATAGTGACCTGGTTGACCCCTCTTCTTTAACCTCTCTGAATTACCAGAAAACCCAGATGCCTGCCTTCCATGACGCTACCTCAACCAAAATTGAGCATGTTGTATGGTCCCTGCATTGATTTTCGGAGAACCTCCTGTCCCAGTGTGGGATTTTAATCACTTGCTGTGATTAGGGCTGAACAGCCTGACACCAAAAGCACGTAACATTGTCAGCAGGGACGTGGGTCTCTGTAAAGAGTCTGAATCCCCCCCACCCCCAAATCTGGAAAGTCCAAAAGATGCAGACATCTAAATCCCAAAATGGTATGGGTTTTGAGGCCAGTGTCAAGAGAGTGTTCAGACGATGGGAAGCCTGGTTTTGCAAGGCTCACCCAGTAGCCTGGGGGGTTGGAGATGGTGGCTTCATACAGAAACCTCCCTCTTGGACTGCTGGAGTCTGGCCATACTCAGCCTCTGTGCACCAAGTCCTTACAGCCCACAAGTTATTCCATGCCCTCTGGGACCGGGGGAGTATTTCCATCTTGTATTTGGGGAAAAAAAAAAA
>VZTL01001822.1:25020-39379 GCA_013400535.1 Scopus umbretta
ACCAAAACCATAGTCATGTATGGTTCTATAAAAATTATATATGAATGCAACTGTATAGAGTTGGATTTATTTAACTTCACTGCGTACATTAGCTGCAAATCTAAAGGAAGAAATACAAATAAGGGGAAGGGGGGGTGTTTGTTTTTCAGATGACAATGCTTATTGCCTTTACCTGTAAAACTGGAAAGACTGTAGAAGGTGATCCAGATTATTGGGTAAATAATGCATGTTTCAGAATATGACTCTGGCTGTTCCTTTTGCTAGTTCTTCATTTTGTTGAATGATTTATTTATAGTATGTCTGTGAATCCAGTCCCTTCTGTGCATGATGTCATCTTTCTCATGTATTACACATGCTACACCCCAGGGAAAAAAGGAAGCAATGTGTCTCACCATCTACTGTTTCTCATTCCTCTTAGATAGTGCATATAGTTTATATACATATTTGTTTCAGCTGTCACTGAGTCATCTATTAAAAAATATACATTTACAGAAAAAGAGAGGAAAATTACAGCTGTCTTTTCAAGTTTATTTTCTCTATTACTGACATTTCAGATAGCAGGCAAACTATTCTCTTTGTGTCATTCACTTAAGATTTGTTTGTAACGTATTCCCATAGTTCTTTACATGTCTGATGGCTAACACTTAACTTTGGAGAGGTTAATCAATCCAAGGCTAAATGGCGATAGCAAGAAATAAAGCTAGTAGCAAAAAGACTGGAGAAGACAATCACAAAAAACCCCCATAGCTTCTCCTGCTGCCACTTTCCCAAAGGAAAATCAAGAGAGGAGGAAAGGAGGGTTGTTAAATATCGGCCTGTTTTTCTCAGTAAGAGGTTGATGGTTACATTTTTAATGTTACTTCATTTAATTTTGGTTCTATTTATTACATATGTGAAATATGTAAATCTTTGAATCACATTGCAAAGTTACCAGAGAGGAGGAAGACAAAAAACAATTAGAACATCTTTCTGTATTTGGAGGCAATCTACTTCTCTGCAGGGCTCTGGGAAACCCATCCCATGCATTAACCTCCCAGCTGAGCAGGTTGCAAGTGCCTCTCAGGAGGCAAGGAGAATTTCCTGTCCCTGCTAACTTTTGTGAGCTGGCAATTGGTGCCTGGTCCTTAGCAGATAAACTATGGTTTCCCTTGGAGAAAATATTTTTTATTTCATTGCCACCCTGCCATTCTTTACCAGATATCCCCTCTTTTTCAAGGCTTGTCAAAACTTATGATGGAAGTTTTTTAATTTTTAATTAAAAAAAATTTTTTTTTTTCTCCAGCTGTAACATACAAGGCATTACATACAGCTGGAACTAAGTGCCTGCTTCAAACTAAAGTTCACATAAATTAAATTGAAAATAACTTTTATAATAATGTATTTATAGGTGGTACCTCAAGTAGCTGCTTTATGTTTCCCACAAAGGACAAGAATTCTTAATTCTGAGAATCTTTTCTCAAAAATGTTTTTTGATATATATCAGCTCCAACATCCCAGTTCTCTTACATGTAAAAATGACATTAATATGAATGAGAGCCTTTTGTACGGAGAGGAGACGCTCTGAATCAAGATGCATTAAAAGGTTCTTAAAGGAGAATTTAAGACAGAGAAAAAAAAATCATGGAATTATTCAGTGAGTATGGATGTGACTAGACCGTATCCTAATATAAAGTATACAGTAAGAAGTTTCTGATTTTTAATACAAGAATATAAACAAATGGTTGTTGGACCAACTGGTGAATATCTCTTTTAAATCTTCTATACCTGAAAATATTTGAGTTAAAATTGATTAGTGTTTTATTTCTTAAATATTCATAACTTTATATGTATATACACACTTCTAACTTTATAAAGTAAAAATATATGTGACAGAAAAACGCATGTATCATCACTGAGGAAAATAGCTAGCTAAATTTCAGATAAATGTATAAGTTTCTGTCTGGGAAGCCTGAATCCATTAGTGAACTCAACTAATAGGTCAAGAAAAGTAATAGCCAAATAAATATTTTATTAGCATTTTGTGAAACTTGCTAATGGTTAAGCCTACTAATCCTACACTAGTGGGAATCTTCATTCGATATCAGGTCATTATTGAATAGATATTTTTTCCTATTTCATATGAAATGAATTTCTGGCCATGACTGGAGAAAAGTATTTTCACATTAACTGAATCCTTTACTCTAGGATACAGTGGAATAAATCTGCTGCTTCTCTAACTTTTTTGCTGGCTAACTGATCCAGCTGCATCCAAAAATAAATGTCACACTTACTTTTCATCAGATTTCATAACAAAGTTTTCTCTTGAAATCACGAATAAGGAAAATGCTGGTGTTGGGCGGGAGGAATAGCTCTCAGGTTCAAGGTCTCATTCACCAAAAATGCAGCGTGCAGTGTGCAGACACAGCCCTCCAAGCACCTCCAGTGGTTTAGCAGAGGAGTTCTCTGTGAATGCCCGCATGGATGTGGGATGTCCTCATCCCTTGTAGAACCAAGTTTTAATTTCCAGAGACACCATGTCCTTCCTTTAGAGCCAACTCACCATGAGAGACTGGTTGAGACTGGGGTTGCCATGTGCCCCATATGAAGATGGGGATGACACCAGGCAGCCACAGCACATCTTGCCGGCTGGTGCCATGGGCACATTCATTTCTAAAAAATGCCAGTTAACTAGGACTGATCCTGACAGACCTAGCAGCAGAGGCAGCTCCCCAGTGCTCAGGACACTTAGGAAATTATCCTGTTGAGGCAGCTCTCTCATACAGGTGCTAAAAAACAGAGTATAGAGAGAGCTCAGTGGGCAACTCTTTGTAGGCAAGCTGTCTGTCTTGCCTTTCCCTTTAAACTTTGTTGCTTTTTCTCTTTTGCCCCAAGTCAAGCCTACCCTATTTTGTTTTTCCTGCTATCCACAGGAGAGTCTGTGTCTAAGTTCAAGCTTAGATGGCATTTTTTCTGTGAATAACACTGTTATACCAGTGGAACGTGTGTGGAGCAAGAAACCATTGAACATCAGAAAAGGCATTGAGATCTGGTGTGCTGCAGGCATACCATTTTGTTTCAATACCAGTGTAACCCAAATGAGTCTGAAACTTCTATCCTCCTTTATGCTTTTCCAGCTTTAGTTTCATCTCTTATTCTTAGCATTTGAAGAAGAAAAGAAAAAATCATCCATGTTTGAAGCAGGGCCTTTTGTGATTCGGTAATCACTGAGCTTAGATCATAACACTATTTTGCGGATCAAGGGAACATTCCCTTCTCAGGACACTAAATCAATTTTACTAAATTATGTTAATATTTAAGCAGGAAAAATACTTAATGACTCCCTCTTATCTAGTCCAGATGGACTGATTTCTTTTCCTAAGAGTGCAGTTTATGAAAATATTGTCTAAACTAACTGTGAGAGTGCTAGAAGAACATACACTGTATGATTCTTATGTATAATTTAAATAGCAATTTCAAGGCTCCAGTTCCACAGCTGTTCAACATATAAAATTCTCACTCAGCTCTGCAGTTGGAGGAGATTCAATAGAAGTGATTCTACAATTCATTTCAGTAGGTGTTTTGACTACAAGGGGAGAACAAAATTGGCCAACAGTATTTGTAAAGTGCTTTTGGATTCTTGGGAGCGGAGGCACTGCAGTGTAAATTGTTGTCATTTTTATTAGCTGGAGCACTCTCTCCATCCCAAATTCTGTAAGAAATTTACCAGTTTTAAAGAATTTGTAGCCATAGTATCATTCTGTGGTCCTCCTGTTAAAGATGAGCCCCCATGTGAACAGGATTGCAACAGTTGTAGAACTGACACTGTAAATAACGAGAGGCAGTATGGATCAGTAATATAGCAGAAAGGGTTTTAGGGCAAATTCCATTTTGCTTTGCCTTTGGCTCCGTACTTTTGCATTCCAGTTGTAGACAGCGGTGACAGCTTCTCTCCAAGACTATTCCATAGATTGAGGCTAAGGTATTCTCCAAAATTATAGGGGCTTTAGGGTCAAGGACCTACAGAAGTAGGGTTTATAACCCGTAGCTACATCTATGCTAGTAAATTGAACCAGGGTCTGTTCCCTGGATCTGAAGCCAGCTGGCATGATCTGGGCACATCTATGCTATTAAACTCTCTTACTTTCCAAAACAGAGTGGCTGAATCCAAACTGCCTATTGGGAATGATCTTTGGCCCATGCTAATTTCCAAATTGTTCCAGTGATTTTTTGGAAGAGTGCTAGCATTCATCAGCCAAAACCATGTCAGGGATTTTTTTTCTAACAATTTAACAATACAGACAGCTGAGTTCCAGTGCCGGGACTATGTGCTGACTCTATTTTAACTTCTTAGTCTAGATGTGCTTCCTATCTCTTCCCTGTGCTTTCTATTTCCTGAGCAAATGCTCTACCTACAGGATACCATATCTGTGGAAAGAGTTTGTCATCTGTCATCAGAATAAAACTATAAGCTTGCTTTAAAACTGTGAACTCACTTGAGGTCTTCAGTGGACAGAGATGTTTACTGTGAAATCCTGAGTCAGGTACTGGAGACACCAAACAAATCCCATTTTTACAGTCAAGCTGTAGACAGCTCCTCACCCAGCATGAAGGCTGAGTTCAGAAATCTACCATGGATGGCCAGCTGGAGCCAGGTGCCTAACTTCTAGGTACTGCATCACTTGATACACATGCTCTCATGTCAGTATACTTATTAAAAAGGATTTGAATGAAGTTGCAAATGCATTTTTTCCTACATTGTTCCTTAACTTTGCATGACTGATACAGCAGCTTTAGTAATGTTTATTTAATTATATTTGAGCATGAAAGACAGTGATATATATCAATATTTACATCTGTTCATTTATATATAAAATACATGCTGAGGAAAAGGCTGGAGGGAGAACATGTGTGCAAGAGATTGCCATAAGGAAAGCAAAGGTAAGTATTTTTGAAAATCTATTGCCATAGTCTTCTCAAACATTTTTAGTATTATAGTAAATACTTTCCAATTGAATGTTACTTTGTATATATCTTTGCTTGTCTTCCAAATGCATAATACCTTTGTGGAAAAAATGCAACATTTTATGTCTGACTGATGAATATAGTGAAAATACGCAAAAATGTCTAGTCACAAAAGCTCTTCTTTGGGGCTGGAGAAGACTCAGGTCATCATGGCTACATCAGGATTCACATTTCAAACAGGCAGTTATCTTGGGGGGGTATTTTTTCTGTTGTTATTTCTTCTTTTACAGACACTAATACCCCGCTGTTCTGTTTAAGGAGCAATTCACATCAACTTCAGGCAAAATCAGGATGGGTAGTTTTAACAGTTTAAGTAGGCGGTTTTCATAAATGTAGTTGACTTCAGATGAATCTTTCTGCCTGCAGGACTATTGGCTTTTACAACCCACAGCTGATGAATGACCACATACAGCCGAGGAAAGCAAAACTGATTTTAGGCTATGGCTGTCCATAGCCTGAAAAAGACATAGTAGTAGAAGTTTCCAAAGACATAAATGGGTGGAAGATGGACAGTTTGCAGTGATTTTCCACCCTTTTTCTACCCTTGAAAAGAGAATGAAAGGCAATGCAGAGCAGTGCACTGTCAGGGGAGCAGTTTGGTTCTGATCTCTAAAGAGCACGTGCACTAAAACTGAATGAACAAGGTGAATGAAATTAGGTGAATGAAATGCAGGCTTTACAGAGATTTAGGGAGTATTATTACAATAAGATTATGCAGACAAATAATGTCTCATCGAATAAAGGCTAGGTGCAAGTGTAATCTACTTTACAAACAATTAGACACAAAATAGAAGTTCTTAGTTATAGTACTGCCTTGAAAAAAAAGCAATCTGAACACACACAAATTTATTGCAGTTTTAACTCAATGCATACTTGGTGTCTTACAGAAAAAAAAAAAACAACAAACCACTATTTATGCATATGAAATGCCAGAATGCCACTTTAAAATGAAACTTAATGGAACAATTACAACTGAGATCTAGATTTTCTTTTTTGCTATACATTTCTTGGACTGCGCGTTGTGCTTGCGTGCAGACAAATCCTGCCTCATTCCCTGTGTATCCTTCAGTATTTGTTATTCTAATTTGAGAAAGTAAGACTGGTATTTTAAACTATACACGAGTCAATTTTGGTTGAAGACAATAATCATCTTTTAAGTGAATTCACAGAGTTGTAGAAAAAGTGATCTATCATAGACCCTTTAGCTTATGTAAATGTCAGAGTAATGCAAATAAATGTAAACATCAGATTTCAAGGAAAAGGGCCAAGATCCTTTTACTCTGAGCATGGTGGGAATTGTCATTTCTAGAGCTGGAGACTTTCGTGGTTTTGGTTTTTTTTTTACTATTCTACCAAAATTTTAATAGGCTGTGAAAAGATTGTCTTAAAACTTATGAAACTCCAGGGATAACACTTTAAGTCCAATGGAAGAAAATCTTCTGAAATTCTCAGGACCTTAAAGTATAGCTTTTAATGGACACTACATTCCAGCCATTTAGAGTGGTCTGTCCAGCAAGCATTTTAATGAAAACACAATTACAAATGTATGTGCTGTAATGATGCAAATGTATTTGGGTGTCTGTGTGGGTCAATGTTACCTACGCTCTTTGTTTTCATGCTTTTCTTCTAGGGTTACACCTAACATTCAAACTTGAGAACAGATTAACCAAAACTGAAAGACCAAGTAAATGTTCTCCTCCTTTCCCCCAAACATGTGCTTCTACCCCTTCTTTCATGTAAAACTGAGCCAACACCCAGGCCGCACACTATCTCCACAATGATAGTTTGAAGATGCAATAATTTGTGGTTTACCAATCCAAAATCACTTTCAAACACTGGATAGGAAAGATTCCCAGCATGTCATGCAGAAATTCCCTCTGGCAATAAAAAAGACCAGATATAGCAGAACTGACACTCAACTTTCCAATGCGGTAATGACATTTTTCACTCAGGAGGAACAAAACAGAAGACTTCAGCTAGAGACGTTTGAGATAGTATGGAGATTACTTTAGTCATCTAGTTTGTCTTTGGTTATATACAATGGGACTTGAGTAAACAAACTATGGGAATTAAAAAACAAACAAACAAACCACTCAGTGTGTTGTTTCAAAACCTTCTAAAATACCTTAGAAATGCTTTTTGAAACTTTTTTGATATGTACAGAAAGGATAGTGGTATGATGGCTGCATATAAAGATTTTATTTCACTGATTTACAATGACCAGCTTAAACTTCCTATTTTTACTATGACGTCACATTCAAACCCTTACTTCACAGCAGTTACACATCTCCATTCACACGAAAAAATACTACTTACAACAGATTTTCGAAATTATATAGTTTGTTTTCACTGTTCTCAATAGGTTTGATAAGTTAAACAGAAATCATTACTTATCATCCAAGAAGTGTTTTTTAGAGAAATAAGCTATTCAGATAACTCTGTTGGGATAAGGAAAGAACAGAAACGATGGGAAGAGCTTGTTCTCAAGAGTCATACAAAATTATCTGGAACCTTTTATTTGGCGAATTGACTCTTCCCAGGTTTAAAGGCTTGTATCAGCTACAGCTGAAGACGATTAGAATTTTTCTATTATTTCCTGCACATTAGGAGTAACCAACAACCCCCCGGTGGGAAGGAAGGTATTATCAGTTGATATTTTCATCCCTGTGTAAACTTGCAAAAGTATAGACATTAAATACGAGCAAGAGAGAGATGTACCTTGTGTACTTTTTGGAATAAGGGAATATGCCTACAGGCAGGAGCTCTAGAAGGTTAATTTCAGCAATGGATGGCCTGTGTTAGTTGCAAATTTCCAATTTGTAACAATATAATTCCATCATTTCTATAAAACAATATTTAATATACAACAAACTTTCACCACATAAACACATTTAAAACACCTTTTTATAGTTCCAAGAATTGATTACAGGGTTCTCATAAAAACATTTTCATAACTAGAATTTTAATACAGAATGATAGTTTTTCTATGCCAAAATACATTTAGATGGTAAATTGTTTGTAGAAAAAGATACAGAGAGAAATGGAGTTTGCTGGCATATAATCCATCTTATTTCATTCTTTCATGGTCAACTTTAAAGCAATATCTAAATTGTTTATCATAAAATACTTTATTGTTTTATCCAGAGTCTTAACCAGAAAAAAAAAAAAAAGGAAGTAATTGGCTTATTCTCTGTTTCAGTGTCTCTCAGGCGTGCCCAGAACAGCACTTACCCGCTGTACATACTACCTTGACCATAACTATCTGTCGAGGCTTTTTTTGAAAGACGTAACATTCCCATTGACTTTAAGTTTTGGGTGCCCACAGAACGAAGAGTGGATTCACTATAATAGCTGAACTGCATTTACCAAATGCAACACTGGAAAAAAAAAATCCACATAAAAACACATAGGAAGATTGATCACACAATTTTATTAGAGTCCTTTGAACAATTGCATTATGTTGTTCCTTTATTTAAAAACTCTTGCAAAAAAAGACATTGGAGTGGACTGGTTTCAACCCTGAGCATTAACACTGCATATCAAGTACTGTAGTAAAGAAGCTGGTTAAGTTTGTAGCACTAGCACAAGTCACTGATATTAATCCTCTAGGTGATCAGGTTTTTACAAAAAAAATACATAGTTTTCAATAAATAATGCTTAATTTTACAACTTTGATACAGCAATGTCATACACTGTTTTGACACATACTAAACTCTGCATGCTATATAGTCTACTAGAAGACAAAACTTTGCCATGCATTTTCTTTTTCTAGTGCTAGAAAACACTTTGTCCTCCAGTGCATTGCCTCAAGCAGCCTTACCATCTTCCTTCTCTCACAGCAATAGGCCGTGCACTGGCATGCAAAAACCTCAAGAAAAGGTTTCCCCCCCACCATCACTCAGACTTCTAAACAAAAGTACTTTTCAGCTTTTCCCCCCAAGACCTGGAGTGGCTATGAAAACTAATTTCATGTGGCCTTGAAAAGTCTTTGAAATTACATATTTTAAAAGTGTCATGCTTGAAAAACTGCTCTAAAACATTCAATTTCCCCCACCTGTGGCCATCATGCAACATCATTGAAATGTTGTAACCATCAAAAGTCCCACATTGGAAAACAGGCCTCCATTTTAAAACAGCCCACCAAAAAATTAAAAGGAAAGAAGAAAAAAAGTATCACAGCATTTATGTAAAGACTCCAAAACGCCAACATATGTACAAGAGCAAAACCAGATACAAATTGTAAATGAACTAACAATGGCATATAACTCTTCTCCCTGGCTTCGCCAGGAGTTGAGGCAAGTTGGTTTTGGAGATAAGCAGGACGATGGAAACAAAAACAAATTGTGACAATGGGAGTTCCTGGATTAATCTTTATTATTTGATCAAATTTCTTCAAGCAGTAAATCGGTGTCTTGGTTTTCTTGGAAGTGGGAATTACCAATATCTAAAGCCCTAATTAGTAACATATAATTCTAAATCAAACCTGCTTCTGAGTATTTGCAAGTCTTAGAAGTTTGGCACCCTCGCGCTTTTTCATCCTGCAAGATTGCACTTCACAGAAAATCCAGATGTTGTAGCTAACCACAATAGAAGAAATTTGATTAATTAATAAGGATTGAAACCTCCATTCTCACACTTCCAGGTTGTTGTTCATCATTGAAAACCATTCACCCCCTTCTTATCCATATTGCTTTAGGGGTTTCCTTGTAGCTACAGAAGTCATTCCTTTGAAATTGCTGTCAATCACAATTTTCTAAGAGTTTTTAAAATATTCCTATCTTTGCACTGGCATAAGTATTGGGTTTTCTAAGAGAATCTCAACCCAAAGAAGGTATTACTTTTATACATGAAATATTACGAACTTTTGTTTCCCTTTTTGTAAGTCATTCTACACTTTCTGCACATTTGTGCTTTATATTGAATATAAAAATAGGTCTTTAAAACTCTATTTACTTTAAACTCACTAAAAAACTACTTGCTTGTGAAATTCTCTTACAAATTCACTGCATCCATGTAGAGAAGATAAAACTAATTAGGCAGTTAATTGGTATAGGTAGTGTGCAAAAAAATTAAGAAAAACAAAAACAATCACAGCCTTCGATGTGGGTGAGGGGAAAGGAAATAAATCAAAGGAATACAACTGTATAGTAGTAGGGGAAATGTAAGGCAACTCATTGCATTAAGTTTTTGTTGTTTGTTTTTTTCCTGGCCATGCTTACAAATGAAGGTTAGGAGGAACTAAGACACCTATCCTGCCAGCAGCCCTTGAGGCAAAAACTCCCATTAAGCTCAATGAGAATTTTTTTTTTTTAACCAGTGCAGGTTTAAGGCCTTACTAGGCAACAATTGTGAAGATGTAAAAAGGAACTTCATGAGCTGTCTTGAATATCAAACACCTAAAAATTATATGGCCCTGACTTTGACCCCACACCAGTTTCACCTTGGTGTAACAACAGAGTTGCACTTTCCTCAAACAGGCATGAGTGAAGGATCAGACTGCACGCATGCAAATCACACTCAATAGACTTGAAGGTTTCATCTGAACGACAGCGAATGCCTAAAGAGCATGTAGCACTTAAAGGATGCTTGGAATGAGTCTTTCTACCACATTTGTAAAAGACTGCACTTAAAGGAAGAAAATACTTCTTAGTTGTCGTTCTTTTAAAAGGAAGAGAGGAAAAACATCATAAAAACACCAAGAGGGGGAAAATTGTAAGTTTACAAAAATGCTCACTTTAAAATTAAAAAGAATCATCATGGTTGATTAGGTTTTACGTTGAGTTGACATCCTCAGTGTTACCAGGTAACTTGTCTTTCCACATAAAAAAGCTCATTTTTCTCCCTCCTATCACTGAGTCCTATTACACTTAGAGCTGTACTGTACAGAGACAAATGCAAATAATGTGGGAAAAAGGCCACAGGAGATACTAAGCCTGCAACGGGACTGCTCTAGCATGTCAACAAGGATTCCTGTGTACGCTGCACAACAGAAGAGAAACAGAAGGTATGAATATTATTAGATATGATAAAAGCAAAAAATATGAGAGTAGCTTAGCAGATGGTATTTTTCATGATTAGAAGATTGTTTTCTACTCTCACTGAGATCAGCAGGAGCTTAGGCATTCAACAGCATCAAACTTCAGCCCTAACAGTGTAGTGGCTTAAACAAAACACATAATTTTTCCTTGAGCAATATGCAACAATAAACTCTGACATAAAAGAAACTCAACTGTCTGGACAAAAATTGTCTCCCTGCACCATGTACCTTCAATCAAAATATTCCTCTGATATAGTATTGTATAATTCCCATCTAGAAGAAAGAAAAGATATACTTCTGAGTGGGTATTATATTCTTTGACTAAAGTAGACCTGTTGCTCTTTTAAAATATGCCTGACTGCTCTATACTTGGACCTTTTAAAACAGATAACCGTGAGTAATATTTTAAATGGCAATTTTAAAAACATCTTCCAAAAACATATACGCAAGTCAAACTTTTGTAAGCTGAGACACAGACCTTATTACAATGCAAACTAAATGCAGCCTATATTTGACCATAATCGTTCATAACTCATTGAACATCTGTAAAGCACAAATGTTTAATGACACTGCCTATTATCACTTTAATAAACAAGGATGCATATCAGAAGAAAGGGACTGGAAGAACAAGTCCCCAGACTCTCACGATAGTGTGAAGAATTACTAAGAGAATTTTGGCTCAGTTTTAAGACTTAGAACCTGATCAACTTACTCCATCACCCTAGCCCCAAAATGGATTTTTGATAGCAGGATAGTGAATGGCTAGGCTAGAGCACTTCAGTGTATCTATTTTCTTTCACTCTTTTGCCTTAGAAGAGATAAATGTCATTTGTTTTCAATCTGATTTCTAAGTTATTACATGGAGAACACACTAATCATTTGAGACCAAAAACTGAAAATTCAAGAAACTCTGTTTTATTGAGGACTATCCATTGCCAAGGATATCTTGTATATTGTAGTTAAGTTTGTTTTAAAACACAGTTTCTCATAAAGAATTATCACAATGCAAGACATAAATTTGAGTTCCCAGATATGCTATATCTCTTTTCTGATAGCAAAGATTTAGGCCAAACAACTTTTATTTAGAATCATGAGTGTTTTATTATTATTATTATTATTATTATTAGAAAGAGATCAGATTATATTAATCATTTTACTNAGAGCACCCGGGGGAGCCGAGAGCACCCGGGGGAGCCGAGAGCACCCGGGGGAGCCGAGAGCAAGCAGCCGGGAGAGCCGAAAACAAGCAGCCGGGAGAGCCAACCTGCCGCCGCCCGACGGTGACCCCGGCCGGCGGCGGGCATCCCTCCGCGGAGGGAAAGCGGGGGAGGGGGGGGNATAAATTTGAGTTCCCAGATATGCTATATCTCTTTTCTGATAGCAAAGATTTAGGCCAAACAACTTTTATTTAGAATCATGAGTGTTTTATTATTATTATTATTATTATTATTAGAAAGAGATCAGATTATATTAATCATTTTACTACCAGTTTAACTAACCTAAAGTAAGATATCTCACCACTTAAATGCCTAAGAGTTGTCTTTGATTAAACATAACATGCATGCAGGTTTTAATGTTATGTTTTATTATGCCTTACAAATGTGTATGCAGGATTTTCATTTCAGCAAGTCTGAAAGCCTGTAGCAGTGGTTGCCACCAAAATACCAGCACAGTGAATTGTCCCTGTAAACAGCTGGATCATTCATTAGTGGAGAAGAAGAAAAAAAAAAACAAAAAAAAAACCAACGTAATTTACCAATGCCTAGCAGAGCAAAAGTAAACTTCTCGAGGAACAAACTTCCACCTTGCGAGTCTGTTTATCGCCATCAGCAGTTATTTCAGAGCGCGCTGCTGAAATCTGATGGCTCCTAAGGTTTAAAAAAANAAAAGAAAAGAAGCGATCCTTCGGCTCCTTCCCCCTAGCTACGGTCACGCACAACAGCCTACAGCTACCGCTCCTCCGCGGGCGAGGGGTGACAACATGGCATCTCCAGCGGTACTTCTACAGACACTAATAGCGATACGAGTTTCTATCAGTTCCAGCTGATTTATTAAAATTGTCAAGATACAGACTTTCAGCATTAAAAAAAAAAAAAACAGGCTATGATGTTGACAGTGCACAAGTCTGCTTTTGCCATCATTTGCTACAAAATATGCAGATGGTCTGTACTTTAGATTATATTGCACAACATGAGAAACTTTTTTAACTATGTGCCTTTTTCCTTTTTTTTTTTTTTTGCTAAAATCGAGAATCCAGTTTCATACCTTCCATCTGGGGCCCCATCCACATATCACAGCGTATGAGATACATAAAGTCCTACTATAGTACAGTACATATACAATCTTTTAAACTAAGATAACAGCTCTGAGGTCTATATCACCATTTTCAATAAATCTTTACCTACAAATATTGAACAAATCTGAACTATAGCTGTACAAAAAAAGTGTTTGTTCCTTTTTTTTTTTTTAAAACCACAAGGCCTTTAGATGCAAGGATTACTTTTTTAAAATTTTAATCCTTTTAAAACCAGGACGTAACGTACCAACAAACTTGCATGCTAAAAACAGAGAAAAAAAAGAAAATAAAAGGGAAGAAGTGCCTGAAAAGTCTTACTGAAAAAACACAGCAAGAATGTTCCCTTTTCACTGTACAAAAATACGCCTGAAAATATATTAATTTTTAAAAAAGACTGAGGTCTGTTATGTATCAAAAATGTTTCAATACCTTTTTGTACTGAGGTCTAGGCTGTCTGGTATTCAATCAAGGAGGTATAAGGGAACAAGTTACAAAAAAAAAAGTTGGCAAGTAGAAATCACATTTGTAAAACCATAAACAATTTGATCTGAAAAGTAAACTCTGATCTTAAGTCAGTTCAGTTATTTGTAAGCGTTTGTACAGTCTGCATTTTTTCAAGCTCCCTGCAGCTTTGTTAAGAATCGGATGCATAGAAGACATCAGTTTTCTCCCTCCAAAAAAAGTTGCAATGGTCCCTTTCGGAAAAAAAAAATAAAATAAAAAAAATTAGAACAGTTCTTTAAGATCTCTCACGGGAAAAAAAAAAAAATCCACAAACCCCCTTGAGTAACAGTTGTGCTGCCAAAAGACTTCTTTGCAGACCATCTTCCAGACTTCAATCAGAGACCGACAAGCTTCAAACAGCGCCTTCTGTATCATTTTTTCCCCCAGTCCCATTTGCCTTTGCTGTTGTTATTGTGATCACCAAATGCAATAAAAATTAAAAAAAACACAAAAATAAAAATTAAAAAAAAAAATCACAACTCCCGGGCTCGGAACTAACTTCGAGATTTTTTTTTTTTTTA
>VZTL01001822.1:41219-51816 GCA_013400535.1 Scopus umbretta
CGGCGGTGCCCGCTGCTCCGCCGGGCCGGGCCAGCACGGGCGGGCTGCCCGGGGCGGGGGGGGGACGGCGACGGGGACGGCGACCCCGCGAGGGGGGCACCCCGCTGTCCCCCAGGGAAGGCCCAGGCTGCCCGAATGCGGGAGGTCGTCGCCCCCTCCTTGGGGGCGTTGCCCGCGTGGTGTTGGCGGAGGATAAAGGCAGTTTCTCCAAAGTAAGGGGTGAAAACTCACAGAAGGCATCTAGCAGCGCTGACGGTTTGTTTGTTTGTTTTTCAGAAAGCATCCAGTTATTCAACAATGTTGTGATTATTGCAGAAAGCCCGTAGTGGATCCGGCCATTCCGGATAATACCGTGTTTGTTTTCGTCGCAGAATTTATGAAATCCAAAGCGGGTGGTGTACTCATCTGTGGTCATTTTGCTTTGCAAAACGTGCGCTGCAAATGAATTCTCATACTGTTCTGTGGGTCCCTTTGTGTTTTTCTAGCTACCACTTACAGTTAATAGCCAGACGAAAGTTTAATAAGTTTTGTGATGGTTGCTGGCTGGATGCAGGCATGGTGGCAGTGAGAGGGATGAGCCCTGGCACAGCCTTTCCTCTGTCAGAGCGCATCCTATGAACTGGTGCTAATGGGGCAGCAGGTCCCCTGGTATATCATCCTCTAATTAGCACAGTGGTTCATTTTCCTCAGACTGCAGCAAAATTACTGTGCTTGGATGATGTGACTATGATATCATAGGGCTGCAGAGTGACTAGTGCTGTCACAGGAACAAAAAAAAAAAACAACAAAAAACCCAGGAGTCACTCACCTCTTTTACCTTTATGGATAACATTAGGGCTACCAGGTCTCAGCTGCATGTTTCTGGAGTCAGGAGGAGATTGAAGGAGTGTACAAGAGGCAGATACATAGTGTCGTGTCGCTTCCCCTGCCTGACCCTGGCTGGGTGTACGGTAGAGGGAAGGGAAAGGGCATAGCTCAAGAAGCTTCAGTTACCTCACTGTAAATATGTATTTTGAAAAATACCGCTCTGCCTCTTCATGAATGCCCCCCGGAGGGATTTTTCCCTCTGAGGCTTGCTGCCACTTCTCCCCTTGTGATTGCACCTGGTGGTACAATCTAGCCCCCTAATAGTGCTTCGCCTTTGGGAGGTCGGAGGTAAAATGGAAAATTCGCTTGGCAGGGTTCTCAACCTGTCATAAAACATTACAGTTTGGAGAAACCACACGAGGAGAGGGTGCAGTACCCTTGGGAGTGCCCGAGCCCATGCCGCAGCTGC
Source organism: Scopus umbretta (assembly GCA_013400535.1). Lineage (NCBI taxonomy): Eukaryota > Metazoa > Chordata > Aves > Pelecaniformes > Scopidae > Scopus > Scopus umbretta. Next base: position 42,496 of record VZTL01001822.1, read on the forward strand.
GGTCTCTGAGGAGGGCCGTTGGCGGGGCAGGGCATTCCTTCCATAGGGGCTGCGAATTTGGCGCCTGTTGCCCTGTCGGGGTGAGGACTCGCTCAGATCGAGCACTCTGTAGAGCCATCTGTGGGGCAAGGGTTTCAGACAGGGTGAGAGTATGTTTCTCGTAACGATGGCGTGGACAGGAGTCTCGGGAGGTACGTAGCTGGCTGGCTGTCTCCAGGGAGGGCAGCTTTAGTGCTGCTGGGACTCTGTCACTTAAAACGATACCAGGATACCAAGCATCTCTGTTAATCCTATTTCTTAGTATTTTTCTGTAAATACCAGTATTCAGATTACAAAACAAAAAAAATGCCCCTCTGAGAAATTCTGAGTTTTTTACAGGCAGTTTAAATCCAGATAGAAATAATGGTGTAGCTTTGCAAAATGAAACGCATCCAAATGTTTTAATTTGTTGTCGGTGTTTCAACTTTTATGGGAGATTTCATTATGTCATATAATTGCATAAAATTCAAACTGGTGAAATGCAAATTGAGTGTTTTCTCAATTTCCTGTGAAATGAATCAAAACAATGTATTTTCGTGAAATACTGGTATTCTGTTGAATCAGCATTTTCCAACAGCCATGAACTATTGTGGAAAATTTTCGGTCAATTCCAATGGAAACCGTATAATCAATATCGATAAGACATTTTGGTGACTAGAACTCCATCCACCAGGATGACAGAATCTGACATGTAACACATTAAGATCAGGAGAGATCATTTTTAATAAAGCTTTGGTGTAGACCGAAGCCAGCGTCGTTAAAACGGACTTCGTCTGGGATGTTTCTTCTCCTTCATGTGTGTCCCTGTGAAGAAGCACATTAATACCATGGGCATCACATAACTTTCCTAAATCCCATTTTTCTGGTTTTCTGGCATATCTCGTTTTCTGAAGTGTCTTGGCAGCGTTTCAATTTTCCCTCAGTGATCTTTTAAATACAAACAGCATTACTGTTTTCTCATGCTTGTTAATGTTATGTTCTGATTGTTTTTTGTTTTATTTTGAAGGGTAGTGCTAGGAAGATAATGAAGCTGAAAACAGGCTGATAAATAATAGCCATACTCAAGAAAAAAAATGTCTTGGGGATTTTAGAAATCTGATTAAAACATGTACATGAAAAAGTAGATATTACTGTTAAAATGAAATAATTTACTCTTCTAAAGGCAGTTCAATAATTTTCTGTGTGCGTGCATGTATATTCCTATTAGGGCGCAGCAGTTGGAGCTAACAGCCCACTACTCGTTCTTTTGAAATTCAAATGCAAAATCATCTTCCCATTATCTAGGTCAATAGAAGGCTGGGCTACCCCAGAAAGTGGGAGAAAACAGGTAAAACAGGATTCACTTAGGGAGCTTACTGCCTGTCCCCCTTGGATGGAGGCTGTTTTTGCCGGTCTGTGTCTGTGCTGGGCTCCCCAGTGCTCCATTTGGGGGGGGGACACACATGGCATGTTATCCTGAGTGCAGTGCAGCATGAGTGTGTAACGCCAGTGAAAGCACTGAGGTCTCAGAGTCCAGAAGCTGGCGAGATGCCTCCACAGGCCTGAAGCTAGCCAGCAGAAAACGCTTCAGGTGGGAACACAGGGCCTTTGAATGTGGCCCTGCGCGCTGACGTCTGCTTCCGTCCGTGCTTAAAGAGATGAGGTGATCCTTCTTTTTAAGACGCTGACCTTATGCTGTTCTTGCAAGGTGTTGACTACCAAACCAGAATTAAATACGGGCAGAAAAGTTTGTTGTTGAAGAAACAGTGTTTTAGAGAAAGCGGAGGATATTCCCTCTCCTTTTAGTGCCTGCTCTCTGTGTTAGATTTAAATAAACTGAAAAGCCAAGATTTTTACTGTGCTAAGTCTGAAGACAAATAGTACTAGGAGTGCAGTGTTCTCTCAGTTATTTATTTCATGCCTGCTCTGAATTTGCTGCAGATTTTTGCCTGGAGAGCCCAAAATGACTTTGCATGGGGAACGTGTGGGAAAACTGGAGTTACGCACCTTCTGCAAGGTGTGGGAAGTGGTTTCAATCACAAGCTGTAGATTCAAAATGGAGGAAGAAAGAATTACAGTGCCAAGAGAGTTTTGTCTTGATGGGAAACATATGATGAATTCTGAACGGAGGGGTCACACCCGAGGTTAGATCACAGACACGTTTCCTAGGGATCTTTTCTGGAATAAACATAAGTTCCTTGAGTCTTGTAGTCATGAGGAAAAAATAAGCCGTGGTCTTACCTCGTGTTAGCTCATGCAGGGTAGAATAGTGAAAAAGCACGCCGGCTGTGCTTGTTAAGATTTGGTGAATCTTCCTTCCCTAGAGTTTTTATCTTAAGCTGCTAATTCACATGAAAAATTCAACTTCCTTGTCATCACTAGGAAGATGGCATCCTCTCCTGTCTTTTCAGCCGTACGCTAGTACAGCACGCTCTTGGGGTTGAGATTGTGTAAGACTGGTTTCCGCAAAGCCTTTGTTTTGAAAATAAAAGCATGTAGGTGCCTGGAGCTGTCATGCATAACAACTGGATTTCAGTGAGAGGTGAAGTGCACTCATTTAACTGAAACAGAGTAATCATTCGAGATGATAAACCAGTTTAGTCAAAATCTAGAAAAACTGAATTTACGTCCAATTTGAAACCAAATGTAGGCAAAGGTATCCAGAGGTACTTAACCTTGATTTTGTGTGCTGAAATCTTTACTTTGCCGAAAGTACGTGCATCAGCTACCACTACGGTGAGGGCATGGCTTGCTGGCTGGCCAGCACAGTGTGTAGCATCTTTCCTGGCAGCGCGGCCCTCCGCTGCCGGAGGGGGTGCTGCAGGGGTCCAGCTGGAGCCCAGAGAAGCTGTCGGTGGGAGCAGGAGCAGCTCCTCCTAGCTCACCTCCTGCCAGAGCTGAGAACTTACTCATCGGCTGATGCACAACTCTACTGCTCACGTAACAGAAATCTGGCAAAAAAACTGCCCTTGAACTGCTCGCTGCCTGTAGGTAGCTCTACAAACATCGTCTGACCGTTGTTTGTAGAAACGTGATCAGCAAAGACATCTTGGGACAAAGGGATTGTGTGCATTGGTTGTAAACTGCAACAATCCAGGAGTTAAAAACTGAGCATCGAGCAGCCTTATTCTTGCAGAGTATGTTGTGTGCAAGGTGTATGGCCAGGACTGACTCGGCGTGTCTGAGTCTGGCATCCTGAAGTGTGCTGTTGCTCCACCATCCTCCCCTAAGACGTTTTTGGACGACGGTGCTGTCTCACTGGGGCAATGTGGATGGGCCATTTCCTCTCAGCCCCAACATGCTGATCTTATACAAGGAGATGTTTTAAGATACCAAGATGTATCACCATTTTTCATAATACCATCCTTACAGCAAAGTGCAACTTATTAAGAAAAAAAATGCCAAATGTGTTGTTTGGGTTTCGAGTACGCTGCAAAACCATGTTATGCTCTAAGAAACAGCATAAAAAACCAGCGTTGGGATGTTCCACATACATTGCAACCCTCTCAGAATTTTTGCTTGCGAGACAAAATACTTTTCTTCTTCCTAGCTGTGAGACTAGAATCTGGCTCTGCAAGTCAGACGGGGTCCCTTCCATCCCACAGATCATTGTAGTACTAGTAGTTGTGTTTGGCAGATAATTTCCTCAGCCGCTTGTGTGTAACCCTATTGATTTGAATGTCTGCGCCCAGCAACACCTGTGCAAATTCACGGATGGCAGTGGGATTGCACAGATGCCATGGAGGGCATATTCTGGCATACAGGATATTTATTACTGGTGGTGATGCATGAGATGGAAAGGATCCAGGACTCAGGCTGAGTTTGTGCAGCTGGCAGTTAGAAATTTACTTGCAAACTGAGCTCATTGGGTAGGAAAATCAGTGTGATAATGAATCCAGAGCCCCCAGTGCCGTTTTTGCCAAATCACTTTTTAGGGCAGGAGAACAATTTAGAAGAGATGTGTGTCTTATTAAAAGTGTCTGAAAATTGTACTTGAAAAAAAGTGAAGGGAATCCCGTAAGAGATTACATTGCAGTTATTTGATATCGGAAGTTACTGTTACTAAACTTGAAATGTTTTCTTGTTTCTGCTGAAAACTTGAAATATGTACATTCAATGTAAATCGAACACAAAAAAATTAATTTTAGCTTAATTTTATTTAAATATTCACTAGCCAGTTACATGAAATTAAAAAGAAAAGAATTGTTCTTAACAGGTTTTGTTTTGATTGATATGAAATTGTCCACAAAATTCAAAATAATTCGAAGTGACAGGGTTCATTCATACTGCTATACATTCATATTGTTGGCCTATAGACATTGAAATCCATGGCGTTTCAGCAGGTCTCTTAGGAAAAAGTGTTGTACCTTGAACCAATTATAGACCATCTCTGGTTAAATTGCAGAGCCAGTTTGCTTAATATGGGTAATTTGATGTTGTAAAGTATTTGTCAGTACCCTAGGGTAGTCTCGTAGGGCACGCAGGCTTCACTGTGTAATATTTCACACTCATATGTGCACCAGGTAATCTGCTTAGGTAGAGGCTATTTATGACTCATATAGGATTTGTTACATTTTGTACTTAATTTATGCAATATGCCTAAAGTCTAGAATGATAATCATAGTTATTGCATTGGATTTGCTTTTTTTTTTNGAGCTGTGAAAGCGTTGTGGGTGATGTGTGGAGCCCAAGCTGATGAGCTCGGTGCTGTGCGTGCTGGCTTCTTGCAAGGTAATCTCCTTGCTAGATAGCTGTGAAGCTTTATAGCACAGGCAGGAATTACTTGGTGCATCGAGTCAATGCATCTGCCAGGTACCCTGGCTGTGTTCCCATCCAGGCTACTTCTGCCCACTTTTGGTGGAGCTCGGCTTGGAAAAGCTGGGATTGTGGGCTTCTTGGGCTGCCCTGACTTCTCCCTCCAGGCAGGCTCTTCTTGCTGGCAATCCTGAGCTTGGGATTGCGCTAGCAAAATCCGAGTGAGAGAAGTGCGACAGCTGTACAGCGGAAATGGAAATTAGAGCTTCATTACTGAACAAAGAAGCAAACCACATAATATTCCTATTGGTTGTATATATTTAGAGAAAAAAGGTTATATGAAGATCTTTATAAAGCTCTTTATGTCTTTGTTTTGTTATGTCCATGTAAATCTTTCTATTACCATTGTTTCAAAAAGAAATAAATTTCACAAATGTTTCATTGCCTGGTTTTTTTTTTCAGTTGGAAAACAAACAAACAAACCTCCTAGTAATAAATAATATCAGCAGTCACAAGAAATTGTACAGTAGCTAAACAATGAAGGCACATAGAAATGCTGTTTGTTTTATTCCTACACAAAGCCCTGCTGAATTCGCAGGAATGAATTAAATATGCTGCGTGTGACTGGGACTCTGGGAAAGCAACACTTCAGTTAATACTGGTTTTTAATTTTCCATTTTTATTAATTTGTTGTAAATGTGGATAATAACCTTAAAATAAAAGCCACTATGGAACTGCAAATGTATGTGCGTATAAAAGTACGTTACTAATTCCTATGAAAACCACCTTGTGGTTTTTTGTTCCTAAAAGTATATCCAGCAATATTACTAAATATTCACCAAACCCAGGTAGCTGCAAAAAACAGCATACTGTTCCCTCTAATAACCTTTGCTTTGTAGTAAAAATGAGAAATATTTACTTATTCCACCATCTATTTCTTATTTATGAACATGCTAGGATGTTCCAGGTGCATGCAAACCCCTGACTGTACCAGTCGTTTAATGATGGTGGAGAACACATTAACTTGGAAAAGACTGTTTGCCTTAAACCAAAAGCCCAAACTGCCCGTCCTTTTCCCTCCTCCTTCCCTTACATTGCAAACGGTACACTGTTGGTATTAACACCACCAAGATATTCAATAACATTAGAGGCTTGAAGTTTTCCTGATGCTTTATTACACAGTGATGAAAATATCGTAATGCCTCTAACTTCATCAAATCAGGCATTTCATTACAGCATCCTGCAAGTATAGAAAACTGATTGTCTTGTGTCAGCATGGCCCGAATCCAGTTCTTGCATACAAGACATGGTTACTAATGATCTTTATAAGTCAGCTGAGACTTGATCTTATTTTTTCAGTTTTGCTGCACCAGGAATTGTAAGTCAGAGCAGCAAATAGAAAGAGTTTATTACAGCTTATCATATAGTTTGTTTGACAAAATGGTCAATCAATAATAAACCAGAAATTAATTAATTGTACTTGCAATTTGCACAGCAGCTGATATCTCGTGGCAAGGCGAAGTCTGAGGTAAGGAATTATTATCAGCAGTTTATAGAAGGGAGCTGCAGTTTTGGGGTTTTCCCTGCCCCATTAGTACTGGTTGGAAAAGGATGGTACAGGGAGCTAGAAAACTCCTTTGTTTTCTGCTTTACCTGGGAGGGCCTGACTTCTCTGACTGTGCTCTACCTAGAGGAATATCTGCGCTGCTGGTTAAGTAGTGTATGGAGGCAACTATCTTTTAAGCACAGACTTACCCCAAATCCTGAGTGCATGCCCAAAACCTTCCTTCAGGTACAAATTTAGTGCAGTATATTCCTCATGTTGCAGGGTGAATTCACTATAAAGAATCAAATCTCTTGCAAATAAGATTAAAAGAGGTCTGCTCAACCCCTTCCTCATACCTTTGCATCTCCTTTCTTCTTCAGTTCCCAAACTGCAAGAGAAGAAAGGGGGCAGCTGACCAGCTACACACAAACTCAGAACGCTCTCTAAGCCCTTCATTTGGCAATTTGGGCATAAACAAACCAAAGCTGGAAAGGAAGATCTGAGCCAGTGCTAAGGTAATTTATCTAAGGCTATACAATGAGCCTGGCAGAACAGGAATAGCCCTGAAATCCTCCCCATTACAGTCCTGTGGACTCTTCACCACATGGTCTTGAAACTAAATGAATAAGTACGCTGAGAAATCACGTTTGAAAAGACAGCTTGTTCAATGCAATTGTCCCATTTTGGGCTAGGAAAAGATCAGAATTACAGCCAACCCAAGGAGTGAGATATATGAAATAGAAGCATGCTTTTTTTTGCATGTGAACAGTTTTCTCTTGAAACAAATAATTATTTGGGAGAACCATCTACTTCTATTCTCAAGCAGAAAAAAAAATACTGTCATGTTGTTCCATTTCTGTGTTATTCTGGTAATGTATTTTAGTGACTGTATGCATTTCTGATTATTCAGAATTGCTTTACAGAGAGATTGAATTTACATTTTATCTAGACACCAGTCTTACCCAGAAAGATCTTTTTCATTTCAGTGCTAGTTTGAAAATCCATTATTTGGTGTTCATCGTATGCAGGTTTTCATTTCCAGCAAGATTGCTGTGGCAGAAAAAATATAGACAAACTCAATGGCTTCACTAAGTATGATCTTTCTTGTAATACAGAAAAAGCCTTTCTGGTTTCCCTGAGCACTGAGCTTGGCAAATGTGGGCCCGATTCTGGAAAATATAGTCTGTTTTCAGAGAGCAGTTTAGCATCCTTACCTCCCGCTTGGAATCTGTCTGTCTCCTACCTGGGCCCCTCCTGGCTTTCAGAATGGCTAATAGTGGTTCCTCTGAGAAAAAGAAAAAAAAATCTATTTAAATCTAGGATTCTGAATCAACTGGAAGTGCTGGTCCTGCAGCTTTTCCTTAGTGTAATCTCAGCGATGAGGTCTGCTTTGCCAGCACTGTTCCTCATCAGGTCCTTCAGCTAATACTCAAGAGTTAAACTTGTTTCAGATTCAAAATTTTCTTCCTGTAAGAAAGTTCAGCATTAGTCAGCTCCAGTGGTCATGAGGGAAAACCAATCCTGATAATACTGTTACGCCACCTAGTCCAAGTCAGGTAAAGTCGCTGCTTCTCTCTCTCTTTCGGGAGCCCAAAATATTTATCTATGACCTGGTGCCTTTGTCTGGTTCAGAGTTTGGGTAATACCTAGCACCGTGATGCTTTGGTCCAGGTCAGGGGTCCTTTGTTGTTCCCAGAGTGCAAATACTTGTAGTCACTGTGAATTTTGAAAGAGTACCTGGATAAAACTGAGACTGTTGGTTGAAATGCTGCTCATGAAGAGTATAATGAGAGCTTCTGATTTAGAAGTGTCAGTGTGAGAGCACAGAGATTTCAATTTGAACATGTGATATAACTTTCTGTCAACTGTTCTATTTGAAGCAGACCTTTAAATTAAATCAACAAGAAATGTGAATTTTAAGTTTATTCAGATTTTCTTTAATGAGATTTTCTCATTTGTAACAATAATTTCTGACTGCTATTGAAAGTGATGCTCTTCCAGTAATATTATGGTTTTGACAAAATCATGTATTTCTGGATTTTGCTTGGAGAAGAAAATGTCAATGATTCACATTACACAACAATGTTAATTGGTGACTGTACAACACTGGCTCATTTTGGAGACCACACTAGTGTTGCTATTAGGCATTTTAATGGTGAACTAAGGAGGAAAGAGAGGAATCAGGAGCTGATGCAAATGGCAAAGAAGGTGAGGAGAAAAGGTGCAACATGGAAAGAGGGAGGGAAATTCAGAGGTCAAAATGTGCTGAACTAGGAGCTAATTATCATATTCCACTGAAGAATACTGAATTTTTATAACAAGGCGCTGAGCAGATAAATCACCTTGAAAACTTTTACTGTATATAGATTGTTGTTTCTGATCATTGTGCCAGCTTCCTGTTAGCATCAGCACGATGACTGATGTAGACTTCAGAGAATACAAGTAGCACACAAATAGCTGGGCCATATGCTGTAATTCCCAGGGGAATGCAGTCCTCTCTTCATATTGGGTTTGGCACTTAGAGGCTGGAAGCTAGAGGGGGAAAAATCCTGAGGCACAGCAATGGAGGTGAACTGCCATTAAATGGTCCCATCTGATCTCTGCTCTTAGTACAAAAGGTTTCTTAACTGCAGTGAAATAAAAGCCTGTTCAAACTGTGTAAACTGCATAGAGGGCCTGAGCCATAGTTACTTGCCCCTTTTGGAAGGCACAGGCATAAAGCAGTGTTTTCGCAGCATTCCACTGCAATGTTGTCTTCAGGCTTAATCTGGTAGTGAAATGCTGAAGCAAATAGTTACAAGAAAATAAGTTCTTAGGGCAGCTCCAGTGTCACCCACATATGCAAGATAAGGTTAGCAACTGCTCTCCTTCTTAAGTGAAGACATTCTGCAGCTCAAATATGAAGTTAAATTGTGAATGCTTCAGCATGGGCCATAAGTAAGATAATGTACTGTTTTGAAATACATGTCTTCCTAGTGGCTTTTTTCTTCTTTTTTTTTTTT
>VZTL01001822.1:51871-73538 GCA_013400535.1 Scopus umbretta
CCCCTCCTCCAAAGGGTTCCCTTTATACTTCCAGTCCTTCTGCTTTTCCTGGTTGTGGGCACTTGCTGACAAGGAATGAAATCTATTGCGCTCTCTTTCCAGAAATGCATCCCCGCTTCTCTCTACTCTTGACAACAACAGCACAGAAGAGTGCAGTCTTAAAACAAAATTTTCTACAGTGTGTCATGTTGCTGCTGAAATTTAATGATATTCAGGGCTAGGAGAAAAGAGCAGCTGCCCTCCAGGTGGTGTTCCATAAATGCTCCCCAGAACCCAGCAGGAAGCTGTATAAGTTCAATTCAGTGAAGCAAATTCAATCATTTGCCCCTTTGTAAATGGAGCATAAGCAAAAAGAAAAAAATTCTTTGAAGGATCCTAACACAACAACTACATGTACCTAAAAATTCAGAAACACATTTTTTTGCTGGCGCCGCTTATATTTCAGATAAGCTTAATAGGATCTTACAAACAGCAATTTCACTTTAGAGCACTGTGGAAAAGGTGTAAGAAATTCCCATAAATATCCAATATTTGTTTCACGCAGATCTCAACAATTAGTGGTGACTAAAATGCTATAAGGTTAAGAAGTTGTCTTTGTAATGCCTTTTTATAAACATTAAACAGCTTTTCCAAGAAATTAACTTTTTGTGACAAACCTAATTAGTGCATCGTTATTTGATTAAGTATGAACATTGTTGCGGAATTTCAGTTCAGGTTATTATTATTTTGTTATAGACTCTACCTACAAATTAGAAGTACAGTAGTAAATCTTCTGAGCCACAGCTCCTTTTAATACTAATTATTGTATTGTAATATAGTGCTTCAGATTCACAATTATCCTTCACAGCCACCATCACAATTTACAACTGGCTTTATTAATATATTATTCAAAATGGTATGCAACCATCTTGTTACAGTAGTCTGCCCAGACTGTTTACTAGATATAAGTGAATGACAGTATTTGTACCTTAAAATATTTTAGCAGGTTTGAACTTCACCTTGTAAACAACATGAAAGTGAATGTTTTTCCTCTAATTTGCCGAACATTTGGCCTGATCTGCTTTTTATCTTAAACAGGTATGAAATGTATTAGAAAGTGATAAAAGACATTCTCCGTCCTCGTGCAAATAAATAACTAAAAAAATAAACAGCTTTGATTTGAAGATAGGAATTTGGCAAATGATTAATACACTATCTCTTGTGGCACTTTGAGGGGGAAAATTGCAGAGCTGAAATTCTGTGTACTGGAAACCTTCTGAATTTCACAGTGTATTTTCTGTTAGTAATGTTTTCGAAAGGCTTTCAAATTCACCAAATTTATATATGGAGAGGAAGCAGCTGGATTAACCTGATATCAAATTAATGATCCACTTTCAAAGAGTGCTTTTAGGAAGGAAGAAGGCCTGGTTTCATATCATGAAAGGCCATTCAAGGTCTCAAAACGTGGTTTTGGTATTTTTTGAGTGGCAATGCATTAAGATGGCAAACCACAAAATCTGTAGTCCAGTTCTTGAAACTGTGTTTTCTTTATGGACTATTACGCTGTCAAAACTCTACTTTTATAAGGTGCCCAAGTATGAATTTATACAACAATAAAATTTCTAAAGAAGCCATAAATGTCTAAGGGAAAAGTAATGATTGTTATCACAAAAGTATGCATACCAGAGTATGTATTTAACCAATACTCTCACTTTCCTTTACCAAATCAATAGTCATATATTTTCACAGCCCTTTTTTTTCATGCTGCACTATTTTGCAATAACATTAACTCTGCTAGCCAGATGACCAGACGCCAGATTCCAACTATCACAGGGTATGTGTAGACTGCCAAGTTGCTTGCTGAGCTCCGGTTCTTGCTCAGGCCCAGGCTTCCTCACCGGCCCCAAAGAGAGCAACCAGCAACCCCAGCAAAGCGGGAGGATGGAGTGACCGGTTCAGACTGAGCTTCCCGTTACCACCATCCCAAGCCAAGTGCCTTAGTAATTCACATCCCTGTTCAGCTTGAGTCACAAAGATGGCACAAGGTGATAGCATTGGATACTCTGACTTACTCGCGTAAGCGGGAGCACACACGTATGGAGGAGCCACACAGCCCCATCCTACACAGCCATAGGATGCTGCAGTAAAGAGGTGTCAGACACAGGGATGCTTTCGTTCGCTCTCTTGCAATAATGATCACCTGGGGTTGTAACAGCTTTACTCCATTTGATGGAGAAGGAGTTTCACCCCTTACTCTGAATTTTCTTACCTTTTTTTCAAGTTAATTTCCTATACATGTGTTCAGTACATAGGAGTGTTCAGTACATAGGAGCATACACTACTTCTGGTTTGGGTTTTTTGAGGAATTCCCTTTTGCAAAGCACACAGAAAACTGCCAACTAGTGGGAATGTTATCCAGCCTAAAATTGCTTCTGTAGCTGCTGGACCATAGGGTTTCCCTTACCTTTGACGCTGGGAAAACAGCCCTGTTTCTAAAACGTTCTGGGGCTGTCATAGAAATCACAGGTTTTCTAAATGAAATCAAAAACGTTTCTCCAGTTAGCTGAGAACACTAAGAACAACAGTTTGAGCATTAAAGCTATGAAATGATAACTTTGATACAAAACTCATGAATATTGGACCAAATACTCTTCTCTTACAAATTGTTTTCTTAAAAGGTGAACAGCACATAAAAGGAGAAGGAATAAATATTTGGTAGGATCTGTACCTGTTTGCTTATGAAATTGAGAAGCCATCAAAACCCCCACTGAAAAAAAATGCTGCACTTCATTATGTGGTGCCCTAAAGTTTCCATCTTTGTTGCATAAAACCAGATACACATTTGCAGAGATACCTCTAGTTTGAACCTTCCCTTAGTAGGAAGCAGAAGAAGGTAGAACTATTTAACATAATAAGTAATGTAATCTGAATACAAAGATGTGAGCTGTGGTTCTGTCTGTGTAGCTGTATTAATTAATTTCTGTGGAACAATTCCCAGTGTAAACCATTTTTTCAGGAAAATACAATGCTTTGAGTGTTTTGTTTTGGTTTTTTTTACTGTGTTATTTAGTAAAGCATATGCTCAAAAGAGGGATAGACCCTGCCAGAGGTACAGGAAAGTAACTGTCTTTTGAAAAGCTTTTTAGAACTCTGACAGTTAAGCATGAAAAGTAGAATTGGTCAATCAATATTATTTTCAGAACCAAAAATTGGATAAATTTTAGCTTTAGAGGAATTTGTGATTCAGCCAGGAAACATTCCTCTTATCTGCAAGTTTTTAGCATTTGCTAAGTATTTTTGCTTATATGGCGTTCCTGACTGAATTGCATACTGTTCAGACTCTCCAGGATAGTTGTGTGGTCATTTTTTGTACCCCTTGACTGCTTGACTGAAGCTGCAGTTGGACACTTGCAGCTAAAATACACAGGTTTTGGGTTTGGTTTGTTTTGGTGGGTTTTTTGTTGTTGTTGTTGTTTTTGTGAAGCAACTCTGCATTGTTTAGTAGACTTTAATAGAAAGTGCTTAATTTCCCTGCTTTTTTTTCCCCTCCATGAAAATCATTCATTCCGCTACTCCCAGTACCATTGCAGGATATGGAGACAGTGTGTGAAAAGCAAGGGACTATTTATATCAACACTGCCACAAGCAGCTCTTTAAAATGGTGTGCAGAGCTAAGTACACCTCGCTCTTTTGACCTTATGCACAGTGCGTGGGCTCGCTCAGCCTTATCTGCAATCAGAGTGCCTGACCCTCCACATCCTGATGGCTCACAGGTATTTCCTTCCACATGGGACCTGAAGGGTACTTCTAATTCTAGTAGCTAAACCACATTTTTTTCCCCTGGTGGATTTCAACAATGAAGTTGTACTGATATAGCTTTTTGTTTTTCCCCCCAAATCAGTCTACTTTTTTTTTTTTTTTCTCCAATGACTGTGTTGCTATTTGACAGTCTAAAAAGAATTATTAAGCTTATCTTATTTTCTTAGTTTTTACTGCAAATGATTTGTTTTGCTTACTATTTATTAAAAGGTTGCATGAAGCCAAATATATTTTATACTAAATAATAGTTCTGAGTAATTGATATGTTACAAATATGTCATTTAAAATACAAAATTCCAAGCAAAGAAATGTCATATTATTTTTCTGAAACAATCCAATTTCAACGTAACTTACCAGAATTCCTCTGCTGATTTAAGAAATTACTCTCATACCTGGCTACATTTGCTGATATTCTCTTCCTGAAGGTCAGGTTGTTCAGACTACAGATCCTGCACTTTTTGGATTCCAGTATCAAGACAAGTCATAAACAGAGAAAAATCTCATTGCATTTGGGAAGTAAACATTGCAGGAGATCTGTTTGCCTTTTGCACCATTTTATTATATGATCTATCGCATCTTTTCTTACGCCTAGTAAATCAAAATGCCATTAAATGACCTTTTAATATATTCTTTATAAATATATAAAAATTTAATTTACTGAGCACTGTGCAGATAGTAGGTTGAGAGGGCAGTAGTAAGAAAGGATGAAATGTTAGTCCCTCTGTGAAATCAGTGGCAAAGATTGATTTACAGAAACAGGAGCTCAAGAAGGAACAGAAGAAGAGAAAACACGAGCATGGTAGCTACCATCTCCTGAGGTCTCCACGGATGTGTGCTGCTCTCATGAGATCTTACTGCAATCCACACAATGACAAAGAGCTTTTTGGTCTGAAATCTGAGCAGATGTTGAATGCCCTGTTCATCCACCACCTGCCACAGGTGTTGTTACTACTGTGCTGGAGGCTGTGATAATGACGGGTTCATCCTGGCCACTATCGGGCTGCCAGACCTCAGCTTTCTTCTCAGTCAGTGGAGAGATAATGTGGCCATCTCCCTTATGGTGGATGTCCTGACTAATTTAGAAGAATACATAAAGATACACAAATCCAGAGATTAAGATATGTCCCTTCCTTTTAAAAACAATGGTTTGGTTTGAATTTTTGTACCTTTTCTGTAGCACCAACTCTCTAATTGTAGAGAATAATTGCTCTCCTGAGCCACTCTTGCAAGGAGGATAACACTCAGTTACATGTTGTGCAGCTCATCTCTAAAGTTAATGTAGAAACAGAGTGGACAGGGTCATTTTCACTTGTGAGCTACAAGGCAAGTACCAAGGAGTTCCAGGTTTTCAGGTGTGAGAAAATGTTTTGGTTTTTAAAATACAACATGACTTAATATGCAAACCCCCCATATCTCCAATACTGAATTTTCCTATTAAAAACATCAGTTAACCATTCAAGTGTCCTCTCTCTGATTTTAAAAAGAATTTCTGAAACCAGTATGACATATATTTTTGATAGATAGAAAACGATGGATTTACAAATTGAGATTTTGTACATATAACTAAATATGTACTCAGTAAATGCATTTATATCCAAATCTAGTATTTTTCTAAATGTCAGCTGAGAGGGATCTTTTTTACATCTACATTATAAATTCCTGAAATTAGGGGTTCATAATATGGAATTGTTTAGAAACCTTTATTTATAGCAGCACTAGCAGATGCTGCAATAATGAACACTAGCCTGTAAGCTGTTCTCATTCTGGTATTCCAATCATTCATACCAATTTTTATTATGAGCCCTCTAATGCAATGTAATGTACAGTGTCTCTGCCACACAGTCGACATACACGTTTTTCATGTGTGTATGTCTTTTCTTGTGAGTAGAGCTCTGTAATTGAAAGCATTTTATCAGCTCTGGAGTAAAAGACATTGGGGTGGGAGGGAAGGGATTTAGGTACACAGCTCTTGTTGATAATGAGAGCTTCACTGTTACTAAATGTTTACTAAAGATAAGAACAAAATATATTTGCGGCATGAACTTCAGATAATATTTTACCTGCTCTTTGAGCAGCTAAGTAAAACAAACACTTTGCTCTATCATTTTCAGTAGTGAACTCAGCAATAATTTGCAGAGAGAGAGAAAGAAAGGAAAAGAGCAACCTTGACTCTGCTTATACTCTGCTAAATGGTGCTATTTAGACCGGGGCTAAAGGAGGGGCAGGGCAGAGCCATACTTCCTCTGGGAATATCTGGAAAAAGACTGCACAAAGTGCCTGTGATGACAGAGATTGCTCCTTTGTGTGTTCTTGACATGCTTTGGGATGGGTGGGGAAGGAGTCCCACTCCTCCCTTTTTCTTGCCCATCCCCCTTCTGAGTGTGTTTCCTTGGAGGTGCCAAACCCTGACTCCTCTCTCTGCTCACTTGGGCTCTCAAGTCCTTTCTTTATTCTGTGCCTCCATGACAAACATACACCATCTAAATGCAAGCATTATTTAGCCCCCTAGTTCTGGTGCTACCTACCTAAGACAGTCCTTCAACAAATACTGCAGTCTCCGGTCACTGTGCATTTCCAGGCAATGTCCTGACAGCTGTAAAGCCCCCGTGTCTCAGGCACCCTCACAGGTGGGTGAACAGCAGACATGAGAGCCGTTTTCCTGTAGAGGCAGAAGGGTTAATTTATCATTGCCCTAACACCATCTATGCTGGCACAGAGTACTCATAGACCAGCCTTGGGTGCACCCCAGCTTGCTCGGAAACCCGCTTGCTGCTTGAGCTGCTCACAGCTGGCCCCAGCTAGTCAGGGACCACATTGCCAGGGTGTCCGTGAATATCAGGGGCAGAAGGATGTCTCTTCTTTTGTGCCATGCCAGCGCCTGAATTAGAGATAACTGTGATCTGTAAGGTCTAGTTTCTAAATTTAGTTTAGTCTTTTAGCCCTTTGGAAACATGGTAAAACCACCAGTGATGAACTCCTCTGCCGCTTTAGGTCTCTGGGGCGCCCTACCTCCGTGTTAGCTGTAAAGGGTCTTCATCTGCATCCAGCTGCCAGGGCCTCGGCTGGGCAGACTTGTTTACTTAAGCATTTACCTGATTACTCACATGACAGTGATAAGGACTGTATTTGTTGGCAAACAGGTGTAACTCATCAATAATGGTAGCAGGAGGTCATTTGATGACATACTTGGACACACTGTGTGTTTGTTTAGTTTTAAAAGTACTCATCTGTCAGGGGAAGGGCAGCTAAAGATGCACGCGCATGAATCAGAGGAAAGCCACTTCAGCACGTCCCAAAATCCAACGGATGTTTTTTGGTGCTTGAACTGGCCATCACAATTAGTCACCTTCCCAATTACCAGCTGTGCTGGTTTGGTCTGAAAAGGGGCTTTGCTGCGCTGTCCTGAGGTTAGTGCAGGGGTGCCTCCTTGCGCAGAGTGCGGGGCAGGGGGGGACACCCAACTGCTGCCAATGCTGTGCGTTCCTGGGCTGTGTGCTGCAGCCATCTGCAGATGCCATGGGCTGCCCCTGGAGCCAGCAGAGCCCAGAGATGATGCGGTGAATGCCGTGGCCCATTGGAGGTGTCCAACACCTCAGAGCTGGGCTGGGTTCAAACCTGTATTTTCTCAGAGTTGTTTCTGCGGGCAGATAGGTTAGATTGTTTCTCTACAGGGTATGAAAACAACAAATTCATTATGGATGGTGGTGTCCTATCAGCTATTCCAGAATCATGTCTCTGTAATGGCATCAATTGGTTCTACAATGAAAACGAGCTTTCTAGACATTTACACCCTTTCCAGATTAGTTGTATTTGGTCTGCTTCCAAAATGCTTGTGTGATTGAGGTGGAGCAGGCAACTCTTATTCCTCAGGGCTGATAGAAGGTGTCAGATTTTTTCCTTGCCATAGTATAAAATCCCCCTTATTTTCGTTCTATGGCTGAAAAGCATTATGGCTTTGCCCATGTATGACATTTTTCTCATGTATACTGACAGTTGAGTCCCACCCTGATTCTGCAGGGAGCTGCATGTTTAGGATGCTCTTTCTGTTAAATGCCATTGCACACCTCATCTTCCACATCAGGTTTATGCAAAACCTGTACAACCCTGAAATATCCTTTGGAGATCAAGCCTAGTGCTGGCACTTGCAGAAATAAAGAGGCTATCACAATGGTAATATTGGTTTTAATCGTGCCTTTCTATATAATAAGCAACTGAGCCCTTCAGAATGAATACTAGAGGTTCTTCTTGTTTTGTTTTTGCCAATGCGTTATTCTCCTTCGGTATGAATATGTATTATTGTAGGGCTGTGATGAGGATAATGAGATACAAGTACTGATTTATTTACAATATATACCTGTGTGTATATTTGTACCTGCATATATATAAAGGAAGGCTATGGAAACATTTTTATATTGTTGCTGTTTAAAAACAACAATGCAAAAATAATCAAGCAATTGAAAAGGGCATGTGTATGCAAGACAAGAGAGGAAAAAAAGGCACCAAGTTACATTTTTGGTCAGTATCTATTTCTAGCGTTTCCCACTGTACTTTGTTACATCAGTTGCTCTACAGTGGGGACAAAAAGAAATTATCTTACTGTGTGATTATCTTGGAAAGATGGATGTGCATGAGTTTTAAGGATGGCGAGTCTGTATCAAGATACAGTCATGTTTAGGATTTGATTTTAAAGATCTCATTTAAGTATTTCTTCTTCCCGAAATTTCCCGCTCTGTTCCTCCTGCCCGCCTCCAGTTCTAGAGAAATGTAACCTTACTATACCTAAGTATATTAAATCTGCATAAAAGAAAGAGTATTTTGTGGAGTTTGAAACATTTTTCAATACAAGTAAATTGAAGTAGGTTATAACTAAAATGTGTAATAGCAGAACATTGAAGGAAACACTTAACTGTTTGTGCTGCCTTCTCAAAAAGGAAGATACTTTTTTGCTTAAATAATTCTTTTTTTAAAATTCACTTCTTGAAAGTAGCTGTCAGGCTTCCTGTCAAAGTTTAAATTGCTGCAAAAAAGTTTTGGCTGATTTTCATTTGTGTCTTTCAAGCTTTTAACTGTGTATTTAAGAAGACCTTTTCAGGGCATGCAATTATACAAACATGCATACATATAAACATGCAGAGAGACAGAGAGAGAGGGAGAGGGAGAGGGAGAAAGCATCAGTAACTGATCCCATTCAGATTTGTCAAGAAAATTATATTCTTTTCTTATTCGTGAAGTCCATAAATGTGTGCAGAATAATTAACAGGGCTGCAGCAGGCAATTCACCATTGATTCCTAATGTGGTAACCCAGCATCAGTTTTTCCCCACTAGGGAAGGGTCACAAGCTCACTGTCTTTCGTTCGCTTACTTAGTGGTGGGAGGGAAACCCAGGCTCCAAACTGCCAGTGCTGAGAAATATGTTTGACATGGTTGTTTTAGTTGAGCAAGATCAGCAGCCAAGAAAAGGAAAAGGCTGCAAGCCTGGAAAAAAAATTAGTGTATTTAAGTGTTTAGTCTTTTCTTCTTGTGGAATTTGTCATCAAATTTTATAAGCTCTTCCTAAGATTGTGACCTTGAAGGGATTCCCCTCCTTCATCTTTCTGTTTTGGAAAACAATTTAAAAAATTAAAAAATAAAAATTGATGGACTACTTTGCCAGGTGTTTATTTTTTTCTCACAGTCCTACTGATTGCTTGATTTTGAATGATTGGCACTATATTTTTAATGTGAAAGCAGATAATGCATACATTAAGTAGAGCAATTAGCATAGTTCTGACAACCACTTGCCTCTTCCTTGCTCAGTCCTTGCATATGCATGTTTGCGCACCTTGCAGCAACAGAAGGTTTGTCAGAAAGAGTCGTGATGAAGCCAGAAAATTACAAGCAATGATGAAAATTTGAGGGGAAAAAAGATGAACAGGAAGTCACAAACAACAAAAAAACCAAAAAGGTTTGTAATGTAGATATGCATGGATATTGTAATTTGAACCACACCAAATAAACTGCTTGGATTTGTTGTAAAGTTCTCATCCTTTTGTTTGGAGGAAATTTACAGAGTAAAATCAGCAGCTTTCATATCACCCTTCTCTGAAGTGCAGTAAATTCTCTCATCTTGAGCTGTAATTAGAAAATTAGAAAACCGGGACAGTGCAGACATCCTGGTTGCTAACTGCACAGTCAATACAAAATTCTTTTTAATAAAGGGAGGTGCTGTAATTGCCTCCAGCCCTAAACAAACCTCAGGGATACTATTGCCAAGTTCATTCAAGTTCATGAAACTCAACAGTACCACAGCTAAGGAGAAAACCTGATCACTCATCAAATGTCTGTGCACAGACCCAGAGCATTTGCTCTGAAGAGTCAGTTGTGATGTCTCAGTCGGTTGTGTATGATGTGTTATTTTCTTTGTTTAGCAAATATAATGGCTGGAATAGACTGCTTTATTTACAATGTGCAGGGATTAAATTTTTCTTCCTCTTGAGACCTAATTTAAAGGTCTGTTTTTCCCTCAGTTCTCCATTTACTCATGTTTTTAACAGCAAATTGAAGAACCATTATGTTAATGCATGAAATTCCTAATCTTGAATTAAAATGTTCTCCTCATTGCTGCTTTGCTCACATAGTAACCAAGGGGAGACTAAAGAGTGGGAATGAATTCAGGATCTGTCCTGCTGTTGTTGGAACGGAAAACACCGCAGAGGTAATTCGCTCAGTCCCACCTTGCTAATGCAAGGCTCTCCAGCAGCTGATCACTCTCTGGGGAGACTGTTTACTTGCCCTTGGATGGCACAGATATGAGATAAAAACAAGAGAAAACACAAGTTACAATTGTAATTCCCTTGACTCTTTCACCCACAGAAGATATTATTTGCTGGCTGGAACTTATTTTCATTAATGGGTTTTGTAGTTGACGAAGATGTCATCTTGACAGGTTTGGTGACTGACATCTTCCCAGAAAAGATACAGTGCTGATCACCAGATGCTGTTTCCTCCCTTTCTGGCTAACGCATCAACTATGCTCTGCAAAGGCTTTCTAAGGAAACATTTAGTCTCTGATCTGGTTAAAGGTAAAATTCACTGTTGTGCAAAAAGGGCCTGTGCACCAAGGCCAGAATTAAATGATACTTAAATATCTAGTCTTCTATGAGGGATAAATTTCACCTTTGGTCCTTATATTCTGTTGAGGCAACCAATAGGGATGACAAATTTCACCACTGCTCGTTTTTTTTTTCCAGTATTTTTTAACCCAGAAACCCAGTTCCAAAATTTTTTTAGCAGCTACTACATTGATCAATACAAAAATTTGTCATGGAAAGAATGATGAAACAAATTTGGAAGACTAAATTGAAATTATCTATTTACAAAACAGTGATCCAACTCTACAGAAAAACTCAGTGATTTGCAAAAGCTCAAGCCAGTTCATTTCTTCTTTCTCAGTGAAACAGAAATATGTCTCAGTTTATAATGAAAGAAATCTAACTTTTTAGTTGAGAATATTCTAGTATTCAAGGGGAAGATTCTCTTCTCTTGTAGGTGTTTGTCCAGAAATTCTTAGGAAACAGCAAAGAGAATCAACTACAGTGCAATCTACAATCATCAGCATGACTTATAGCAGCTTTGATTCTACAGTAAAAATGTTTTTGCAAGAAGGGCTGTTAAGTCCTGGTTGATATTGGCCCTTTTCTCTCCATACCTTATTTCTGTAACATTTTTTGGAATGTTTTAGGCAGAAAAGCATTTTCTTAAGAAAGAAGTAAACTTTTATGGGCTCTGCTTAAGTTGATGATGGAGATACAAAAAGTATGATGGAGAAAAACATAGCAATAGATTATACTTTGTGCTATGATTGCATCTTTCATCTGATGACTTTAAAGTGGCAGTCAAATAGTTAATCTCTACATGGCTCTTATGAGACAGGTTGTATTTGTTAAAACCACCTCACCTACTGCTAGAATCCAGGACAGGTAACTTCAGCGGCATAACAGTACAAAGAAACAAAGCCCGGTATTTTAAAGTAACGAAAAAAAAATGGATGACATAAAATTGAAACTTCAGAAGGAAACTACAGAAATAGAATATAATTACATGAATTGGAAACTGGCTGAAACATTGGTGTTAACACCAACTCTTGTGAAATGTCATGAAATATTTAATAACAAGTTGCTAGCCTAAAGGAAGCGATTATAGGACAAGTGCCTAGTCTTATATTTAATTTTTTTTAAAAAAAGTAAAAATAGGAAGACAGAAAAGAGACTTTGATTAAAGCTATGAAATATATTTAGCACTTCTGGGTACAATATTGGGAACTTGTTCCTGCTCTGAAGTTCTCTGAACTTGTCTCTGCAAGGAAATGGACAGGGGTATCTCTAGTGGAATAAATTAGTCAGCAGTAATTACTCTGGAACACCTCCTTTCATGGACAATGTATTTTAGAATAGAAATTATTTTATTCTGGAATAATTGTCACATTCACAACATTAATCAAGTGATAAAGGAAAAAAAAAAAAAATAAAGGGCCCGTAATCCAAAACAGATTGTCCACAGATGAAATGACAACAAACTATTCCAAATAGATATTGTAACATAAAGTATTGTGCAACAGTTATTCTGGCCAGTGCCATTATTGGAAAGAAGTCCCCAAAATATGCTGTAGAACAGGCAATGCAGATGCTGCAGCCAATGTAGCTGTATAAATTACATTGACTCTCAGGATTTAGCTAAATGTTCATGTCATCTTTGGTTCTCAGAGGTTGTGTGCCAGAAAGCCTGTTTTAGTATTGTCTGTTCTAATAGAAGATGTTACATCTATGTACAACACTTTTATTGCCACTGGTGTTACACCATCGCAGCTACAGCAAATTACTACTAAAGGGTTAAATGTAGAAAGATTTAACTCACCACAGAAATTGTCATGTGCTTGACAGTCCTTCAGAGTATACTGTAAACCAGAATAATAATTCATTGTAAGAGCAATGATTCCTAGTCTGCAAATCTTTTTCTCAAAAAGTTAGTGATGACTGAAGTAAATAAAAAGAAGTGAGGTTCATAAATATCTTACCTCCACTATTTAGGTACAAAACAATTTTTTCATGTCTTAGACAAAGATCTCATTTTCTAAAAGCGTAACTCCAAGTTAACTAATTGAAATCAATCTTAATTTTTTCTATGGAGCCTCTCACCTGGTCCCTGTGAGCAGTTTTAGATACATACATACCTTAAAAAAATCTACTGCAAAATCATGCCTCTCCGCTGAAGAAAGCCACCCCTTGTGTGCAGCTCAGATTGTCCTACATGCAAGAGTTGTACGTAGATGTAATATCTTCTATTGGAACAGATGAAACTAAAACAGGCTTTCTGGCACACAACTTCTGGCCAGTGCCATTGTTGGAAAGAAGTCCCCAAAATATGCTGTAGAACAGGCAATGCAGATGCTGTAGCCAAGGTAGCTGAATAAATTGTATTGACTCTCAGGATTTAACTAAATGTTCACGTCATCTTCGCTTCTCAGAAGATGTGCGAGCACTGAGTGTGTATTGACTGTGGAATGATAGATATACATGTAACTGTCAGCATTCAAAGAAATCACTTAGCTTCATACACCCTACTTTAATCTTCCTGCTGCTGTTAAGACACAAATTCTCTGCCATTCTATTTTTAATACAGAATCATGATCCCTTGTTTTGCTTACCCTGATAGTCACTTTAGATGCTTCAGATGTGTGCTGTACTAGAATGCTATTGCTTTACTTGGGCATTATAGAAAACTGCTGTTAACATTTTCATTTTTGGAAAAAAAGGCTCTGGAGTCTTCAATAGCCATAAGAAACCTGGATCTCAGTTTTATGTCTCATTAAGGTGATAGCTCCAGCAGCACATTGACTCTTGCTATGGTACTCCAAATTAACTCACAAAACTTGTTTTCCTGGAGTCCTGACCCAGTGTTCTCACATTCTGAAGAAATTTTAAATAGTCATTTTAGTGAAATTTTGAATTACACCAAACCAGAAAAGCTGACTGACTACTTTCCTTTTAGTTCTCCAGGTCTTTTGGTCCATAAAGACCAGAAAGCACTCAGTAGCTTCAAGAGGGGAACTGTGCAAACTACACAAAGAAAATGCTCTCAGCAGTGTGGGAAACAAGCAGTGAATATTTAGCTCAGATCTTACAAGGCAAATCTTAACATGATACCAATCTGAGTGTGAAATAGTCTCTTAATGGAATTGATTAAACTTCTATCATCTCATTTATAATTAAGCATCACAAAGCATCTAGGAGTATATTATCAAGGATAGTCCTTCATTGGAAAGGGATGAATTAGTTGAGGCAAGAAAATAATGTTTCAGTAGAAAGTGCTTGACTTCTGAGAATATCTTTCAATTATTTTAGAGATTTACATTATAAATGTCTCCATCTGGATAGTCACTGAGGGTTTTTTAATAGTCAGTAGAAAGAAGTAGATGCTTCTGGGATATTATTCATCAAGCACTAACGTTTTTGTGCTAAAGTGAATGTCTAAAATACATTGGGTGATTTATGTCCAGTAAGTGACTCTCTCTTGAGCATTGTATTGAGTTCATGTGGCAAGGTTTTGATAGTGGGAGGGCATCATCGCTAAAGTTCGGCAAGAAGTTAAATTCACTTTAAATAGTGAAGTTTAGTAAGACTAATCTCACCTGTTGTGCCTACCAACTTTGTAGGTATATGGAAGGTGGGAAAGTCACCCCTTCTCTGTTACACAAGTGGATATTGTAGGAACTTTGCCCATCTGAATGAAAACAGACATTGTCTGGGGAACCTACCAGAGCTCTTAGCTGCTGCATGCTGCAGAAAGAATGGAGCCGTTGGTTTGTTCAGCCTATGCATGGATGAGTTTCAGGATAAAATTTTTCCTCATGCTGTCCCAAAAGAGGTGATACTTTCAAAAACTTTTCAAAAGTACACTATATGTATAACCAAAAAGCAAGTGCAAAACAAACAAAATAGATAATTTATATGTGCATTGCTATCTTTTTGCATCTTCTATTTACCCATAATAAAGTCACTATGTTTGCTTCAAGACTGTTAGATAATTTGAATATTGTTTCCAGTGATATAAAACATGAATAATTCAGTTGTTCAATTTCAGTGATTTGAACAATGAACAATGACATGTAAATAATTTTATGAAAGAAAAAAATTCATAACACTTGATAATTTTGTCAAATATTTTTCAGGAAATGTTCTTGAAGTATTTTTTTCCCTTTGTGTATTGAATCTATTAATATGAAACATGTCTGACATTTTTTGAGAGAGGCCTTTGTACATTTGGGTGTTTTTTCCATTTTTTCAATGTTCTGTTTGTACTATTGAGCATCTATTCAAAATTTTTTTAACTTGCAGTGGGGTATGAAATGAAGAAAAAGAAATAAAACTGTAACTGAAAATCTCTAACTTTTCAGAATTTCATTAACTTTTGGAAAAGTAGTTTGGCCAATTTTTGTTTTGTTTCTTTTCCATATTTTTTTGTAAGCAAAGGAAGAATGTGAACAACTGAGAGTGGTTAAAGAAAATGAAAATGAGAAGTGAGGTGGGAGAACCTAGCCACAACTTAACACAGTTGGATCCAGTTCCTTGAGGACTACCTAGGAGTAATAAATGAAAAGGAAAAAGTAAAAGTGAAAAGTGCATGACAACTTAAGTCTCTGAACTTGGAATCAACTTGTGAAAAGGAGTAAATTTATCGGGAAAGTACAGATCCACAGAGGTCAGTTATTCAGCACTGTTTTGCAGAAGAGACCATTATGTAGATGCAAGTACGATTTTGCTGACTGTGGTGAAACACCGCTCAGTTCAGTGTTTCACTGATGAGGCCAGGTTTAAATTTAGCTTTGGGGCCTTCACAAGGGTTATTAGGAGGACAAAGCCTCCGGGCATTTTCTAGGTCATTGCTGGCCATTTTGCACAACTGCCTGTTCTGTGTTGCAGAGGATGAGTGTCTCTTCACAGGTAGTTACTTCTTGTCTGCCTTGTTTGAAAAGAACATGCTCAAACAAGCAAACCAGTACTAACTTCTTTGCTTTGGGGAGGTGTCTGGAAAACGTGTTCTCTTCACTGGCTTCATACTTCCCTGGGGTCGTATTGTGTTACTGGAGAAAGGCTTGGGGGAAGCTCACACAAGAGTGATGATCTACAAGATGGAAAACTGCTGTGGGGTCCCTTTAAAAACAACAAAACAAACTTGTATGTTTTAAGTTAATTATCTGCTGAAAGCCCATCTTAGTCTAGTTATTAGGAGCATTCAGAGCATAATTGCAATCTTGATTGATTCACTATTTTCCCCTTTGCAGGTCACAGTAAGCACAAACACATTTTTATAATAATCATCTTCAATTAGTGAAGTGAATGGGGTTTTGAGTGTGACTTCTACATTTGTCTGTTATAGTTGTCTATTTCCATACACCTATTCATAGAGTTCAGTTACTGTGAAAAGCAAGAAAATATAATTAGTGCTATTTTCACTGATGGAGAGGAGAAATGGCCTTATTATAAAAAAGCCAAGTACATTTATCTAACCAGGTGAAAAGCATTCTGCATCTTAAAGGGTGGATTTTTTTTTAAGTGCAGGATTTCCTACTGGTCTTCCATGCTGGGGGTAAAAGTGATCTGTGCGTGTACATGTGTTGCTTTGTGACATTTTTGAGTTGAAATTTTTATATAACTACTCTGCAAAATTTGCTGCTTGCCCTGAACATTCCTTGTGCTAAACCATTCTGGGTTTTTTTTGTAATTACTTTGAAAACGAATGCTGCAGAAAAGAGTTGTAGAAACTTTAGTAGCTAATTTTCTTTTGAAAGGCCATTTCTGAAGGAAAGAGAAAAGTGTTGTATGTAAATTGTCGATCAACACTAACTCTGCATTGCTAGAAGACCATGTCAAACTGTCTCCCTAGGAGACCATTAGCAATAACTTTGCTGAGGCAAAGTGTCTGGAGTTATGGAGTAAGACATACTCCACCTTAGTCATTTTGAGTAAAATCTGCATCAGTGCTGCTTGGCGTGGGGACTGTGGTAAGTCACCAATTCAGGATCTCTGCTGTACAAATGGGATTGTAGTTTCTGTCCTGCCCATGTGATGACAAGGCATGTCTTCCCCACAACTGGGATAGGCTTCTGCTGGAGGAAATAATTTTCCGCTTTTAACTGCTTCTAGATGGATTGAACAGCCCAAAGGGAAAAGGGAGGGAGTGGCTGGCAGCTTTCAGAGGCTATTTGTGCAAGGGAAAAGCAGAGAAAGAAAAAGACATCAAAGTCCTGATCTTGGAAAGTGATAAACACTTCCTATAAAGCATTGAATACCTCTAATTTACAGGTCTGTCTGCATGGATAGTTACACACCCATTACTACTCTCTATCAGAGTTGATGGTAGTTAACATTCAGTTATGCAGTAATTGCAATATTTCTCATTTGCAAGTAGGAAGCTGAGGCCCTGTAAGAATCAGGGCAAGTTATAAAGAAGAATACAGATCTAAAACCCACACCTCTGGGTGTTTAATAGAAGCGTCTTCCAAATAAGTTGCTCACAGTTTGTTTAGGGTATAGAGCTCTCATGTAAGGCTGATGGACACAGGGTTCCTCTGCAGGGCCAAGAGCAGCTTTGTTTCCATGGGCCTAAGCTTGTTGTTTTCTGTTACTTTAATATACAACCATTGCATATAAAAATGAAATATGATTGAAAAGAGTGACTTTGACCTACATATGTTCAGCATTTGCCCACATTTAAAGTGTATGAAGAATCAGCTGGAAGAAGGCTATAAAATCATGTCTCATGAAAAGCCATAGAAAAACATCTAAATACCAAGAAAAAGAATTTCAAACAGGTTTTTTGTGGGATTTTTTTTTCTTTGCCAGGCTTGGATTGTTTCCATATAAAGTTATCAGGATTGTAACCTGTGTGGAAGTGTCAAAATGCTTTTTATTGCAAGCCTGTTTTATATAAAGCTGTTATATTTTCCACTAATTATGAGAAATTCCGCCTCTGCAAACATGAGGATATGATTAGCTGACGTGAAAGATATAATGCAAGCAAACAAACACATTAAGTCCCTCAAACTGGGTTTAGCATCAGTATTACTTAAGGCTGGCCATGTGCAAATCAGCTTTCATTTGCCCTTTTCTCCCATTTGCACGTTTTCTTATTTTTTTTGATCAACTTATAAGTTTTTCAAAGTTTCAGTTTCTTACCTCTAAGCTCTTTAAAGCTTTTCTGCAGTTGCATGTGATGGGGAAAAAACCACACCACTCTTTGTCTTCTGCCATTGTGTGGTGGCAGTGGCTGATGGTGGGAAATTACTGTTGCGCTCTGTCCCAGAGGTGGCTGTTAGCAGCATGAGCCCTTCAGAGGGAAGTTGTATGTCCACATCCAGTGTAGAGTTAAGACCTGAAGCCTCTACTGTTACTAGGTTCACAACTGCCTGCTTTCTTAATCAATACTATAGGATCCCAGGAGATTGCCAGTGGCCATTGCTCATGATTACATTTGATAGATGAATCAGACTACTTAATGTAAACTGGAATGCAGTTCTATCAAATGGTCGTATACAACCTCTGTAGGTTTTGATCCAACATTTTTGAAGTCAATGAGAGTTTCTTGGCTGATTTGTCCTTGGATGAAGATTTTCTTCTTCTTATGGATGTTTGCTGTCTAAATCAGAAACTGAAGAGCCATATAGAAACATATCTTTGCAATATTAAACTTTCCAGGAAAATGTTAATTCTTTGCTGCAACACAGGAAATATTTCACATCTAAGATTTATTAGTGGGGGTGGATTGTTTTTTCCAAATTATATCATACTTGTCAAACTAAAGATAACTTTTTTTTTTTCCAAGAGGCACGTTAGATCAATCTGACTTGCTTATACTTCTGTTTAAACTCTTTATTTCATCTTAGCAAAGGCAAATGGTAGTCTTTAATTTTGTTTTCAAATAATAACACTTCCAACTGTCCTTCTGAAGAAATTGAATAAAGCTGCGATTCAGTAGTTGTGTGCTTACTACATTTAACTTTGTCTTCTGCCAAATTATACTGCTAGCCTATAGATCATTACCCTTACAAACAGAGTTAAGCCCTCTGTTCCTGTATTTCCCACTGAAATCTCAGAAGTCTGGCTCTTTGTATGGCTGCATTGCCAGTAAAGATGAACGCTGTTTTACATATCGCCAGGTATCTGGAGAAGGAGGAAGGTGAGCTAAGAGGAAACAGCAGGGTTTGCTGCTGGGTTAGCTTGTAATTAGGACAATGAGCTGTAACATTACCAGGACCCCAGCCCTGCAAATACAGCCATGAAGAAAAACCGTGCCGAACCCCTGTTACTACCAAAAAGACTCTAGCCAGGTATAAAATTCAAATTATAAGAAGGCTGGGGTGACTGTATGACTTGTGTTTACATTTTGTGTTAACAGAGAGTCCCCATAGCCTAAAAAATGTGATGATTTAAAATAAATAAATATTTTAAACCCTATTATTTTACTATTGAAGAATTCAGGAAGAAAAAAATAATAAAAAAAATATCCTTGCAGCAGTTTTACTCATCTTTTTGAAATTAAGATCAGTTCCTGTACAGGCAAGTGAGCAATTTCTAGTATGCACCAGGAGGTCACCACACAGCATTTCTGGTACCACCAGATGACAGACATGATAATGTCTGATGACAGACATTCTAATAATTAGCTTTTTCTGTGTCTTTGCAAAACCATCTTTGTAGATTCAGAGTATCTTTTCCTTGCTCTTCTCCTTTTTCCCTCATTAACATTACAATCAACTGTACTTTTCGTTGGAAACCAAACTAAGAATGTGGGGAATTAATGTTTTTTAATGTATTTTTAATAGGAAAAAAATGTACTCTGAATGACTGTGAGCTGTCTATTGCCTTTTGTTGTTGTTGCTATAATTGTAGTTGCACAGTATGGTACAGAGATGTATGATTTTCTTCCTCTGAAGGAACTACGCTTTTTTATTAAGTCTAAGATAATCAATCTTAAAAGAAAGATCAACACCAAATAGCATTGAGAATTCAAGTATAAGAAATGTGAAAACTCATCTGTGGAAAGAGTAGGAGATTATAAAGCCAATGGTCAGGAGTCTGAGATTTTAGGTGCAGCATATGGGTATATTTAAAGAGAGAAATCACAGTCTGCTTTTCATTCATGATAAGTTTGATCCCTTTTTTCATAGTCCTATTTCTCACATAAGTCCTGTTCCTAGATTGAGCCCTGGCAAAGCACTTCTCTAACACTTTTAATGACGTGGCTAGAAGGTTCGTGACCTCCTCTTTGTGCCGGCCAGTGCACATACATCTTTGCTGCCACAGGACTCAGCCTTAAAGTGTCACCTTTTGCTTCTAGTACTCAGGCCACCTTGTTGGTGAGTACAGCTGCATGGTCTGGTGTCTGCCCACAGGCCAAGTCAGAGACTTCTGGCACATGTTCACCAGAGTGTTACAGCTCCAGTTGCTTAAAGGCAAGAGCCACAATACTGGAACTTTCCATTTTGGCACATTTCATACTTAGTGGGTCTCCTATGCTCTTTTTTTTTCTGCTCAAAATGAGCTGTGTTAAAGTGAGGGAGATGAAGAAGAGCTTGGACATGATGAGAGTAAGCCTAAATAAATAAATAAGTCTAAATACATACTGTCAATTTAGAAGTTATTTCAATTCTCCTTTTCATGAAAACTCAAGCTGTTAAAATAATTTATTCAAATTGACTCAACAGGGGTCTTGACAAGGTGGGTCAAGGTGGATTTTCTGGTAGAAAAAACTGTTCTGAAATTCTTAGTGGAACAAATCCCCCAGAAAATGAATTACCGTCCTTTCATATTCACATTAGACAACTGAAATACAATGGGGAAGGGACTATGGTACGTTTATTACAGATTTGTGGGCCATCTATTATTTTCACACCCTACTAATTCAAATGTATATTTCTTGAAAGAAAATTTTGGATTATTTAAAATAAGTCAGTAATTTAAATATTCCAGTAAAGGGAAATGCAGAATCTTGATTTAACCAGTGAATGCAGTTATCATAACTGCATACACATAAGATATATAACATATCATATGAACACTATGAAGGAGGCTGTGGATACACCTTGTGTTAATTAAATGATTGTAGTACTGTTGGTTAATTTTAAAATAGTAATAGGAATATCAATTTCCCTTAAATTTGGTAAAAGATGGATAACTGAAGGGGTTAAGAATGTAGAAGATACAGCAAAATGCTAAAATAAATGTGCGTCTCTCTCCCTGTTTGGCTGTTCCAGAATAACTATACAAAGAATATGATGAGTGGTAAATAAAACGAAGTACGGGGTCCTTAAGGAGCATGTGGAATTCATTGCCACGGGAGGCTGTAAAGTGGTTGTAAGGTGGCTGTATTTAAAAGAGGATTATTTTACAAGCAATAACACTGAGCTAAATTGTATAGAGCAATGGAGCAACATTCTTCACAAGACCCCTGAGGCTGGCTCAGCATTTTCAGCTATGGCAGCAGAGTATTTCACGCCAGCAGTGAGGAGCCACAGTGTATGCAGAGGTGACACAACAAAAAGCTAACCAAATGGCAAAGAAAAGCCAAGAGGAGTAGAGAAGTAGGAAGACAGCATAATAAAACTACAGCTTGTCCAACTTCAGCTGGGCTTCTGTCCGTGTGCATCTTTTCTCCCCATGTTTTCTTGTTAACTGACTCAGAGCTGCAAAGGCACTTGGCCAATGGGAAATAAAGCCCAGGAGCCGAGGTGGAAGCCAGTCTGACTGCATCCCACCATGGTGACTCGGCTTTGGACTGGAAATATTTAACCGATACATTGTGGTAATTCATATATATATATATATTTTTTTT
>VZTL01001822.1:73582-140722 GCA_013400535.1 Scopus umbretta
TTTTTTGTCATTTGCTGTTTTGAACTAACCGACTTCTTGCTGAAAATGGGGTGAAAGTGGCCACTTGGGGAATGGGGTGGGGGAGGGCAGCTTGGAGAAGGCATATATGCAGGAGGAGGAAACTATGAGGACCCTAACAGAGACGTGCATCTAGAGCAGTAAAGCCAACTGGTAAAAGCCTTTCAGAAAATTTGGCTTTCTCTCCTCTACGAAATGTTTGCCTGCGCTTTTCCCAGCAGGTTGCTGCTCCTTTTTGTCTTCCACCTCCTCCCTCTTTTCAGGCTTAGGGGCTGTAAATCTCTGTTTTGGTAGCCCCATAGCTTCTTCTTAGATGATGTCTGGTCACCCTTTTGCTTCCCAGCTGGCTTCACATAATAAGAGAGTGTATGTGGGTGAACTGAGCCACAAAATTTGTCCAGGGAAGGAACTGGACAAAATCTTAAAGGAAACACTAAAAACTTTGAATTCAGTAGGTAGGACCACAACGAGTCAGAGAAGATATTTGAAGTCTGGGATAATGTGGGTGAGGAAGATACATACTAAATTATAAGCAGGCTTTCCATTGTGTTCTATTGCCAAAACAACGCTATTAATTTCAAGTGTAATCAGGCATGCTTCCTCAAGTAAACTAAACTAAGAACTGCTGGCTAAAGAGTTGAAGCATTTTCCATGTGGTGTATTTTAGCACAAGGTTAAGGAGAAAATCTAGTAACCAAACATACTAGCTAGGTGTATGCTAATTTGCTTTCACTATGAAAAACAGTGGTTCAAAGCCTTACCTTGCTGGATATATGGACTTAGGGAAATAAAACTTCAAAATGCATGATTATTTTGTCACTTACCTAAATCAACCCGCTCATTTTTAACATTTGCCCATATCAAGATTTGCTCCGGTATCTTGTTATTAAAAATGTAATAGTAAGGTGGCATGATATATGTTACTGGTTTGTGATGGGTTGACCCTGTCTGGATGCCAGGTGTCCACCAAAGCTGCTCTATCACTCCCCTTCTCAACTGGACAGGGGAGAGAAAATATAATGACAAGCTCATGGGTCGAGATAAGGACAGGGAGAGATTACTCAGCAATTACCATCATGGGCAAAACAGACTCGACTTGGGGAAATCAATTTAATTTATTACCAGTCAAATCAGAGTAGAGTAATGAGAAATAAAAACTAAATATTAAAACACCTTCCCCCCACCCCTCCCTTCTCCCTGGGCTCAACTTCATTCCTGACTTTCTCTACCTTCTTCCCCCGAGCAGTGCAGGGGGATGGGGAATGGGGGTTGTGGTCAGCTTATCACACATTGTCTCTGCTGCTCCTTCCTCCTCAGGGGGAGGACTCCTCACACTCTTCCTCTGCTCCAGCATCGGGTCTCTCCCATGGGAGACAATCCTCCTCAAACTTCTCCAATGTGAGTCCTTCCCACAGGCTACAGTTCTTCACAAACTGCTCCAGCGTGGGTCCTTTCCATGGGGTGCAGTCCTTCAGGAACAGACTACTCTAGTGTGGGTCCCCTGTGGGCTCACAAGTCCTGCCAGCAAACCTGCTCCAGCCTAGGCTCTTCTCTCTCTCCGTGAGTCCACAGGTCCTGCCAGGAGCCTGCTGCAGTGTGGGCTTCCCACAGGGTCACAGCCTCCCTCGGGCATCCACCTGCTCTAGCGTGGGATCCTCCACAGGCTGCAGGTGGATATCTGCTCCACTGTGGACCTCCACGGTCTGCAGGGGGACAGCCTACCTCACCATGGTCTTCACCATGGGCTGCAGGGGAATCTCTGCTCCGGTGCCTGGAACATGTCCATCCTTCTTCACTGATCTTGGTGTCTGCAGGGTTGTTCCTCTCACATATTCTCATTCCTCTCTTTGGCTGCAGTTGCACAGTTTTTCCCCTGCGTCTTAAATATGTCATCCCAGAGGCACTACCATCAGTGAAGGGCTCATCCTTGGCCAGTGGTAGGTCCATCTTGCAGCCAGCTGGCATGGGACTATCGGACATAGGGGAAGCTTCTAGCACCTTCTCACAGAGGACACCCCTGTAACCTCCCTGCTCCCAAAACCTTGCCATGCAAACCTAATACACAGTTAAACATCTATTTTTGGTAAATATTCATGAGATCATCTTAAGATTAGATTCTGCTTGAACAACAGTAGGTTTTACATCCTCACATTGCTTGTAAGAAACTTGGGAGATAGCAGGTTAAAAATTCATATGGAGAAAGTTGCATATGCCTTATTCCCACTTACAAAAAAATGGAGCTATTTTAATGTTTTGGCATATGGAGTTATTGTAGCTCACTGAAGAAAAAAAAACACTCAGCCCTGTGTTAGATACCAGATCTCTCTTCCTATTACGTAATGCAGGGAAATATACATACACAGTACAGTTATTTTAAATACAAAGTTTAGCAAGAATTATTGTAGCCTACATGGGAATGGAGAGTCTGAGAAGTTTTATAAGTTTCCAAGTTCTATGGCTGATGGAAAAGCTCAATTTATTGTGAACCTATTTGCAGCTGGGGGATCTGCAGGAACTGGAAGAGACAGAAAACAGTGAAAATGCAGACTAACAATGTGAAAATATAGGCGAACTCTTTGTGATCTTCTGTGGCACTGGCGTGTAAGGCTAATAACAGCAGCTTCACTCCACTCTTTTCCTGTCCTTAACTAAGAACAGATCCAGATGTTGCAAGAACATCACCACAGGGAAGCAGGAAAAGGAAGGGTGAGTTAAACAGAAAGTATTTGAGCTGAGAGTGCGCTGGGTCAAACTGCTGATCTACGTGGGGGAGGTAGTGAGATGAGCTCAGGTAGGCTGGAGGAGCTTTGCTCTAGGAACCCTCCTACTGCTTTTGTGTCTTTCTGTGAAACAGCCAATCTGTCCCTTAACACAAAATATTTCTCAACAGTTTTATTTTGCAAGGACAAGGGCTGCTGAAGTCCCAAGTCAGCCGTCAGTTAGGCAAGCTGCAGAAGTCTTCCAGTGCTGAACAAGAAGTCAAAGCCAGGCTCTGAGAGGGCCTTGCTCAAGCTGGTGTGTGAGATACAGCTCTTTCTTAGCAGCTAGCCCTTGGTAACCCCAAGGATAAACCCTGTAGGGTACTGGCAAATATCCAGCCAGATTCAGGAGGTTAATTCATTTGCACCACTGCCAGTGTTTTCTGATGTATTAGGAAGTTTTTCCAAGAGTGAACACACCATGCAGTATGTAGTCTCTCCTAGAGGGTTGGTGACTGCTGGCATTAAACACTGAAGACAGTAGCTCTTCTATCAGACTTATTTCCAGATATTGTGGAAATAAGCCTGGAATTAATCTTTGTCCTTAAATACACATACATCCTTCCCATTACATCGAGAAACTTCAGGAGTACCATCTCTGTGTACAGCACAAAGCCTATTTCACTGGGATTTCAGCCATTCGTACTGGTTCTGGACTGTAACGGTATAAGGACATGGCTGGCTCTGTGGGTCTCCATGCTGTTTCTGGTCCATACGTGCCATTGCTATTTCATCTTCTTTGCAGATCTTAAGGACTCCTGCATTTTAAATGCAGATGGTAACATGAAAATCCTCTTTACTCAAGATGAGTTGATATTATAACACTTCCCATTGTCCCAAGATGTTTCATGCCAGAGGTGAATATCTTTACACATTTAGGGGGTGCTAACATATGGCAGGTTTCACTGTGTTGGGAACAGTGCCCTTGACACTGTTCAAGTGTTCACAAAAAGCAAGCAGGAGCTGAAACCTTCTATCACCCTTCTTGAGATTTTTCCTCTAGGAGTTCTTCAAATCTGAGAGTATCGCCTGTGGTCCAAAAGTTGGATTATTTGCTAAATCCTGTGATCCCCTCTCAGTCCTCACTTCATAAAGATCATCTCTTAATCCTGCCACAATATGGATTTGGATATGGTTGATTTAGGCCATCAACCTACTCCTTTGTAAGATAGCTGTAAGCTCTTCTGGGGCATATATTTTGCAAAGATATTTTCTCCTTGTGTAGAAGGCTCTTTTTTATACAATCTATTTTCCCTACTGATAACAGTGGCTCTGTTCTTGGTTAGCCTGTGGCTGATGTCCGTGGATTTTTGAGAGATCATATACATAGGGAGATGTACAAGTGAAGACAAGTCAATTCAAGCAAATTAAAAACACAGCAGCAGTTGCAGAGCAACACACTTCATCCAGTCTTGCATAAGAGACACTGGCTTCGGTTATTCTTCTTGTAGAGTTTATAATTCACTATAAAAAAGTCTAGTGGAAAGTATTTTTATTTTAACCACAACAGCCCAGTGGCTGAATTTTGTGCAGAGGAATAAGTAAAAATTTTTCTCAAATGACATCAGCATTCATTATTTGAAGTTATCTTTTTCCATTCTGTTCTCCTTCCACACTGACTCATGAAAGTTTTTCAGAGAAATACCATATTTTTAGCTGTTAGGTGTGCAAGTAAAATAAATTCCACAAGTCTAAATGTAGACTCTTTTATGATATTTCTTTTTTTTCCCCCAAGATGTATTCTCATTTGTTTTCTCCTTCCAGATTATCTTCTGTTAATCCATATTATCTTCTCTCCCTTTTGTTTATTCTCTTTCCCCTTGTGCTTTCTCTTCTTTCCTTGAAAAGTTTGTTTTGGTTTGGTTTGGTTTTTACAGGATACTATGTTTCCTTTTTTCTTTTGCTTTTTCTTCCCCTCTGATGACTTCCCTGTATGTTGCTTTTGTGTAACATAACCTTGGTGATTTCTTTATAAACTAGAGACAGCACACATGTCTATTAGGCATCATTTTGTCAGATGCATGAGCTCTGCTCATGGTCATTTCATCAGAATTGACCGTGATCTGATTTATATATTTCATGCTCAGCAAAAGTAATTTTTTGGTTTTAATGAGAATTTGGGTCTACTCTATATGACTATTTCCAGAAAATGGTAAAAAGGAGGTCCAGTTCTTACCCATTTGCTTTTGACATCATTTACAGAGTGCATGAGAGGGAGGCTTTTATATTAAAGGATGGCAACCACCTTTCCCTGTTGGCTTTGTAGGGAACTTGGTGTTGGATAGTGTAGCAATGTCTGTACTGACACCAGTGCATTGGGACTGGCTCTGGAAAGCAACTGCCTGTACTGCTAAATTGATAGAAGAGTCTCTGGCAGGCTTTCAGCCTGTGGCAGCAGACCCTGTACATGTAACAAAGTTTGCATATGGCCACCCTGTTTTGCAAGGCTATAGGATTTAAGAGTGTGGATGTGGCCAGACTGTGCTATCTGAGTCAGGGAATGGCTTTACATGCCTTCATTTGCTGGAGGAGATGGAGACTGTGAGTGAGCATCCCCACTGTTACAGCACACTGAAATGAATGTTGCAGAGCCTTCGAGTGCCTCCTGGAGATATGCATGAAGAAAAATACTGTGATCCTTTCCTGCAAGAGATAGCACTCACATGTGAAGAAGCTGACCTTTTTACAGGCAGGCTGACTCCCAGGAAGAGCATTTCAGAACTCACCCCATTACTAGGACTACAGCTACGGTCCCTACCTGTGCAGTTCTTCCCTGTATATTTTCAATGCAAAAACATAACAGCTAAAATACTATGACTGCTTGCTTCAGCATGCACCTCACCAGCAATCACTGAGTCGTCTTTCAGTCACAACTCTTGAAGCATTTCCTTGAAACACTTCAGGACTGGGATTTGTTCCCATATCTGTTGTCAAACCTCTGTGAATCATCGCACATTCGCCTCCCCAACATATATCAGTAGGATACATGTGGCATGTGTCAAGTAGGAGATGATCAGATATGGTAGCTTCCTTAAGCAGTTGTCCATTTCTTAGTGTTAGAAAGCCAAGTTATGTTACCAGTAAAAGGTACCTGCTCCCAGTAAAAGGCACCTGCTCAGGAGAGCACTAAGCACATGCAGAATAAAAGGAGCATAAGGAAACTTACCAAGGAAGGCAATAGAAGCAAATTGAATATATCTTCTAATCCCCAGCTTCATATAGGCCCATTCCTTTCCTGCTTCTGTTACTTTCACACAATATGTATAGGGAATTATCAAGAAAGTGGGCTACCACAGTCTATTCCTGGTAAATTTCATCTTGATCAAACATAATTTTAATTAAAAATATGTTTTGAGAAAGTTTTTTCATCAAAAACATGCCAGCCTTACTTTCCTTTTCAAGACTTGACACACATAAGCTACTTGTGTTTTATTTTTAAGTTGTTTGCATTCAAGAGAGGTAAACACTAACAAAACTGCTTATCTGTCTCATTGACTGATCCCTTTATCTAGCAACAGAGAAAGGACTAACTAGTGTGAGCAGCTCAAGATCTTTTTATATGACTTTGCTCAAGAATCCTGAACTGCATGGATTTCTTTCTTTAAAAGACAAGACCTCTTCTATACCTGTGTCAGTTCAAATCTGGCCTTTTCTTTTGTGATAGGAAACATAAGATTTTTTGTGGTGGTTTTCTGACATGTATCCAGTTTGAAGTCAACAGATCACGCCATTTGTTTTAGGCAGTTCCTCACATAAAGTAAAACAACTGTTATTGTCATTGTAACTGGTCTGCATTGGTAAATAGTGCCAGAGCTGGCACATTGTTTTCTAGCACCTAATGATGCATTCAGAGAGTTCCCAAATCAAGGGAATATTCTCATTTTAGAAAACTTCTTTACTTAATCAAAATCTGTGAATAGAAACAAATGCATTTATTTACTGATGTAAATCTGTGAAAAAAGAAATGTCTGAATTGTATATTTAGGGTAAATCTGACTAGAGGAAGATGGGATCTGTGACTTGAAAAGGTCATTGAATATTGCTCAGAAGAAGGGCACTTGTAACCTACAATTAGCAAAATGATGATGATGAGTGCTGTTAATTGTTCCCTTTGCTTGTCTATTACTTTCTTTGTATTGTTTTGACTTCTGGACCTTAGTGTCCTTCTGATTTGATCTAAATCAAAGTCCCTTTGGCTGCTTCCAGTTTATTTGCATTTTCACATGTGTAATTAAATGCAATATTGATCTTAGTGTGATTGCAAACACAGCTGAAGTAACGACAATCCCACAGTTATAATTTATGGTGAAACATGTCACAAAACATATTTCAAATGTTATAACATGTCCCCTTATAGTCTAGTTAAACTCTACAGTTTTATGACACATTTAGAGTAATTGCAGTTATTAATTAGGAGGAGCATTACGTTATCCAGGAGACAACCTTGACAGTTGTTGTAGATAATGTCAAACTGAAGCAACAGATGTTTTGCTGTTTGTTGGTTATAGCTAAGATTTTTACAAATGCAAAAGTTTTTATAGGTCTTATTACCAACAAAAGTTGTGTCAGGTCATTATTATTTGTCCATTACTGTTTTGAGAATCATTATGTAAATAGTTGCTTTTGTACTTCTCAGCAATCCAATGCAGGTTTGTATTTGTCTCTACCTGCCAAAGCAACACTCTTTCCTGAAGACTTTACAACCCCTAGATAGAGAGAGGTATTAGTAGTGTTAGCTGCTTAGGTGATACAGTTGCTTAGACTTCAGCTTGCTCCAGGACTTTAAGAAAATGTTTATATCAGCAGCTGAAATATTCCTTGCTCTTGACTTTTTGCAAGGAATTCTCCATTGCCAAATGGCAATCTCACTGCAAGCAGTAGAAGTAGTTCTCATGAAGCACTCCCCCACCGTGTTCCACAGAAGCCGGAGACTCTCGGTGCTTGGGGCTATGATATGTTTGTAACTACAGTATATTATGTTCTATTATCTAAATAATTTTTTCCAGCCAATCTGTAACAGATAGCTGTAACTTTTATATCCTACAGACCTTTTCAAATCTAGCTTCTAATGTGTATATAGGTCAACCTCTACAGCCTTTTTGCAAGGACCAACCCACTACAGCAATTATTACTTCTTGAAATATTAGAAGAGATCAGAAAATCAAAAAAAAGCCAGACATAGAATGGAGTTAAACTAAGAAGCATTAAAATGTGTAACAATAAAACATTTCATAAGCACATTAGCAGCAAGTGGAAAATGAAGAAAACAATGGGTCCACTATTCAAGGGTACAAGAACGACAGTTGCAAAGAGGCAAAAATATTTAATGCTGTTTTGCTTGGGTTGGATAACATAGTCCTCATTTGCACTTAAAGGGTAGGAATTCAAGCCATGATAAAGAAAAACAAGTGAGAAAGTATCTAGATAAGTTGGTTGCTTTGGGCCTGATGAAATCATAAGGGGCTGCTTGAGACCATTTTATACAACACAGATGAGGTTGCAGAAAACTGAAAAGGAGCAAAAAGCTAAAATTCACCTTATCTAGTCTTAGACATCTACACAGTGGATATCTATATCTGAATAGTCAGCAGAAAGAAATTGGCACCTTCATGGTGAGATTCATTTGTCCTGTTTTAGACAGTGATTTAAGGATGTTATGAACTGTGCCCTAGACCCTGCTGACTCTTGACTAAAACTACTCTGAAGTGAGTGCACAAATGCTTGAAAAGCTGTCCTTTAATAGTAGTTATCAATTACTTGCCATTAAACTGAAACAATGTATCAAGAGAACTTCAGTATAGATCTGTCCCATGTCTGGTAGGTTGTTTAGTAGCTTCATTAATAATGAGGATGATGGAAATTAGAGAGGCTGGTTAAAACATTGTCAGGGTGGCTAAAATGGAAATAGCTGCATACACAGAGCAGGTTGGTGTTAGAATTCAAACTGATCCCTATAAACTGGAGAGTGAGCCTGGGAAAACATGGATAAAAGTCATTGAAGACTAGTGCAAAATACTTTACCAAAGTCAAGTAGTCAACTACACAAATACACAATAGGGACCACCAATATCCTACCGTTGTGAAAAACAACGTAACAAACCAGCCCAAAATCCCAACAGGTAACACCTAATGTGTAAACAGGACTACAGTGTGTGAAACAAGTGAAATGATGTTCCTGATGGATTAAGCGTCAATGTAACTTCGCAGGTTTCCAGACAGATATCGGACAGGATAACGTTACCTTGCATTGGTGTGAGGAGCAGTC
Source organism: Scopus umbretta (assembly GCA_013400535.1). Lineage (NCBI taxonomy): Eukaryota > Metazoa > Chordata > Aves > Pelecaniformes > Scopidae > Scopus > Scopus umbretta. Next base: position 82,625 of record VZTL01001822.1, read on the forward strand.
AGTATCGGCCTGATTTGGCAGAGCAATTTTGGCACCTCTGTCCTGCAGCATTCTCCTTATGGGAAGGAGAAGGCATGTAAGGCCTTTGGAAATACAGCGACCAGTTGATGCTTAACACCTACTCATCCCATACCACACTTTATAGTTACAAGGCACAGGAGAGAAATAAAGCTTCAAGAAGCACTCTGCTGACCTACTGAATTCTCTGGAGGGCTACAGGTAGCTTTGCCTTGATTTGGGAGATCAGTTTGGGGAGGGGGTGTTCTCTACTGTTTCTTTGTCTTTAGTCCCTATATGAGAACACACTGATGTCATATAAAAGTGCAAGGCCTGGTTCCTGTCTTCCGTCCTGGGAGAAGGGAATGAAACCTTCCCATTCCCTCTTTTGTGGAATGATTTCACCCACCGAAACTCCAATGAGGAATTGCATCAAAATGTAAATATTTTAGCTCATTTTATTTCTCTGTGGTCATCTGTTTACTTTCTAGGGCTGCATGTTTGCTCTTAAAATCACCATTGATCTTAAAATTAAGGTAATCTGGTTTAAATGCACAAATATTTTTTAATTTAAATTCTTCTATCAACTTCATAATTCCCAACTCAGAAATGAAGCCATTGAGTAATCAATAATCTTGTTCACTAAGAACAGCTCTCTGCCATATGATGGCTAGATCCTGCTATAATGAAGGCAATGGCAAGTTTTCTATCCACTTCAGTAGGAATCATATTGGGCCCTGGATTAAACAGTTCACCTGAGACAGAGTTTATAGGGAGAAATAATTAATCATTTTTAGACTGATGTGTGGTTTGAAAACCAGACAAACTTCGGGACACAGAAGCTCTTTAGATCTGAAAAAGATGCGTCAAACTTCAAGTACAGGTTAGGAACTGCTGTTTGTTAATCTGCTTATGATTTTTTTAATTGATATTTTAAGACAAAAAGGGTGTCAGGCATCAGGTAAAGGACAGGTAAGCTAGTAAATGTTGCAGAGAATTTGAGATCAGGATTATATTTTTTCCTCTGCTTTGTATTCAGCAGAATAAATGCTAATTTAATTCTTCAGACTGGGTTTCCAGTTGCTTAGCAGTACTATAGTTTTCATCTTTAGTTTTCTCATAGCCACCTGGGAGTTAAATGTGTAGCTATGTGGTCATCCTTTTTTAATTTGCTGTTGCAAGGATGGAGGTGCTACCATTACCTTTCTGAAAAAAGGAGACATTTCATTCAGAACATCCTTTCTCCTAAAATTACTTATAATTTCTCAATGAAAAAAATCAGTCTTGCTATCATTGGTTTTTATTCTTATAAACTTTATAATTGTAAATCTTTATCTTACCTAGCACAGATAAACAGGACATTTGATCTGTTACTTTGTGGCTCTTACTTTTAGTAGGACTCTCTAAATGAAAATCTCAAAGGGTATTTGGTATGGAAACTATTTTATACAAAGGTCTGTTTGGTGTGTTCCACCCTGGAGCATATGTAGTCCCTAAAATATACTTTTCAATTGCTGTATATGTTGAATACCTTAGCTTATCCCAGCTTAAAATTTGCCCCCTTCAATTTTTGTTTTTGTTGTTATTCTTCAAATCTGTTTGGAGGTATCTGTAATCACTTTGATATTTTTAAAAGATTTTCAGTGTTGTCTATATTAAGACTTCCTGAGGAATGAAGATTGATTTGAATGAAGCAGCCATATGATGGGCAAGATCTTATCTGGGATAAGGATTACACCAATGTGTATTTTAGTATCATTATTCATAATCTACCAGAAGTGAAAATTCTCCTGTGGTAAAGATAAAATCTTTCAGCATTTAAAAAATGTGACTCAGACTGCAACTTCTTCATGTGATTTAACCAAACATACTTGTTCATAGCTGGGAATCCAATGTGTATGGGGGACTTCTCTTGCCACGAAGATTGCTGATCCCATGGTCAACAGCTGGAACATGCATAACACATTAGCTAGTAAAATAGAAGCAGAGCAGTTAGTAACACAGTTTCATTTATGTATCCCTAAAGGAATACCCATGTAAGCAAACATAAAAGACTGTTAAACAATAGCTGGTACCTCAGCTTAGCCAACAGAGCCTGTCCCTCTGAGCGAAGCAAACCTGCCCTGGCTACATGGTTTTGAGATTTGCCACAAGATTTTTAACAAATATAAGAAGTGAGGAGAGTCCTGGGAGAAAGGAGACACTGTCTTCATGCATTTCAGAAACCTTCAGCTCCACACAGTGCTGAATCCGATAAATAAGTTTACTGAGTGATGCACCAAAATGGGAAAGCCCCCCACATCAATCCTGTTGGGGAGGGAGGTGTCACACAAGCAGGGACATCTTGGGAAGGATCTGTGAACGAACTGATAAATCCCAACACAGAGAGGAAATATAAATGAGCAGTGGAGTGTGGGAGTTCAGGGAATCAGCACAGCACCCACGCAGTGAGCATTTTGAGGCACTTTGTCATGCAACATAGCTCTGTTTTTGGGTGCAGGCTGTGACCATGCAAGGAGCCCAGTGGAGGTGCTGGGGAAGGGAAAGATGGATCATGCATGAGTCAGACTGACAGCCAGGGCTGCCTTACCTGAAGACAGGGATTCAGCTGAACAAGGCATCGTGTCTGCAAGTAGGATGTGGACAATTTCCCTAGTAAAAATTGTTTTTGCTGGCCTGTAGTTCAGTTTAAAAATGAATCCCATGTCAAAAACATAAGTTGTTTTAAGGAAAAAGTCATCTGGTCTCACATGCCTGTTTTTTTTTAGTGTATCTTAAACGTACTTCCCTGCTTTTTCACTGTGCTTCTTAATCCTTTCCGCTTCTATGGAAATAAAAAAGAGAAAAGAGAAAAGAGAGGAAAGAATCTGCAGAGGTGTCTTTTCAACTCATTTCTGTGCTTTGCTGTAGTCACCTTTCCTGCTAACTTATTCCATATGTTTATTATCCTTTACATAAAATAGTTATGCTTGACTTCTTAGTTTCCTCTTTATTGGAAATAATTTGTCATTGTTGTTTAATGCCTAATCAGTTTTGAAACCATATTTCAATTTTACCTGTACTTACATATGAGTTATACATATAAAATATATATACAGACTTATACATTTATAAATATCATAATATTTCCAGTTGGCCAGGCTTTTGTTGTAAAAGTGACAATAAATTTAGGAGTTTTAACTTTTCATTGCTGGCTAGGTTAGTCAAACCAGCTACTGCTTTCTTCATTTTGGGAGTTATGTGGGAAAATCTTTACCATTATTAACAGAATACACAGTACCAATATTTGATGCAAGCATGATGTGCAAACAATATACAGATGATGATTCAGGAAAGAGAAAACCAGAAGTGAATCTGAGACATAGATGCAGAAAAGCTAGATTTTGTAATAGAAATGCCAGGTTTCAAGGCAAGGTTTTGATTTTGAAGTTGCAATAGCAAAATAATGAATGGAACTGATTTTAGTATGTAACTCTGAAAATGCCTAAACTAGTACTATGTAGAAAATGATACTTACAATTTGGGTAGGAAAAAAAAGAATGAAAGCGGCAAATATGTATTTTGCTTACAGACTTTTTTTTAGGTTTTTTTTCCTGCTTGTTATTTCTTCTCTTGGAAGAAAAAACTAAAAAGGCAAAGCAATCTCATTCCTTCCGAAGATGGAAATTAAATTTTTTTCAAACAGTTTGATTTAAAACATAATTTCTATTATGAAATAAGTTACTGTATCATTGTTGGCCAAAGTAGTTTCCCCTCTAGCATACTTCTTATTATGCTGAACCTAGCAGAATACCAATTTAAAGGCTTCTGGTGAGAGCACTTCCCTGCAACCCTGCCAGCAGGCATACGGTAGAGTTCTTGCTCTATAAATTACTCCAGTTTGACAGTAGTCATGGATTTGTGAAACCAAAAACAGTCATTGGCAAACCAGGCACAAATGGCTCTAAGAGAGACTTTCTGGACATCATCCATTTTGCTGATGGACAAGAATTATTTTCAGTGTTTACAGTTCCCCCCAGTCAACTCATATGTGTATCTAGGAGGATTTTGCCAATGACCTGCACCAAAATTCTTTGGACAGCTTTATATTCGGTTTGTACCAGCTGATGAGGTGAAGGCATTGGAATGTTATACCTCGTGATTTATGAAGAAAATGAGTCTGTAATCTTTCCTCTAGGATAGAGCCACCTGGCAACTATGATGTGGTGATCTGCCCAGAATGGAGTCAGAAATGCTTACCCACTGAAGGCATTTCAGCCCTACAAAAACAAGGGGATCATGAGTACCCTTCATCTTTTTGAAGCAGAAGTGCTGTATTTGTGTGGTAGATTCTTTATGTCTCTTGATATTGTTACTGCCCCTTCCCATCATTACATCACACATTTTTTGTTTAGCTGGGTTTTGTTTGCTTGTTTATCTTGGTGTGTATGAGTGGATGTGTCACGTATACATGAAGATCTGATTTCTCCTCTGGAAACATTTTTCCATTGACTGCACAGGGAGCCTAGCATAATTATAGCTTTAACTTAAGAGATCCTAAAGTCAGGAAAGCTGAATCTAACATATCGAGACCATTTCTGAAGGGTAAATCCACAAAGGCTGTGCCTACATTAGTGAACTAAAATGAACCAGGATATGGGTCCATGCCCTGGCACCCAGTTGTCCATACAGTTTAACTTTTAGCATCTTCCCTGACATAGTTTTGGCCATGGCCAGCCAGCAGTCCCAGCCAGTGCCTGGGCACAGCTCATGGGTTAGCACAAGCCAGGGACTGCTTTCAGTGGGCAATCTGAACACAGTCTCCCTGTTTTGGATGAAGGTGGTGGTGGGGAACAGACAAGACAGTTTAACTGTATGGATGTGAGTGATGACATGCCAGCTGGCCTCCGGGCTGGAGAACAGTCACTGGTCCATTGTATTTGCTAAGGCAGATGGAGCCAAAAGGACTTAAGTGTTGCAACCCTTAATTATATGTGCTCTATCACCAAGTGGAAAACAGCAAGGCCCTCTCTTCAAAGCAAAAGGAGTGTTAGCAAAGAGAATGATCAAAGAACTCCTAGAGCTATGCGGCAGGACATGCTAAGGAGCAGAGTAAGACTTGGGCCACATCTCCAGAAGTAATTAGATGCATGTTTTCACTTGGGATTTTCAGCTATGATCCCTCTTGCTGAGATAGGCCCCTTAGGATAGATCTTTTCCTACAAAAGGGTCATGCTGAATACTTTCAAGCAACAATTTAACTCAAAATAGCAGATTAACCAAAAAGAAGACTGAGAATTCAAGCTAGTGTCTCAGTTCCTAATTAATACTCATTTGTACAGAATGCAGAAGTTTGGACTGAACTAAAGGCAGGACAAGTTTGATGTTGTAACTTGGCAGAAAAATCACTAGGTACACAGGAAAGTCAAATTTCAGTCCCTCCTCAAATGCCCTGATGCAAAGGGTCAAGAAAGCTGTCATACTGGAAAAACCTTGGTTTTCCTCAAGCTTTTTTTCCTAAGAAAAAAATCCTATGCAAATCAGATAGTGAAAAGTGTCTTAGCCTAAATGTAAGCTGATCTGTGCAGTGGAATGTGCTACGATCCTGCTCTGTGGCTCATCCAGACTATAGATGTGGTAGAAGGGCAGCAGGACTCCTTCACCTGCTTCATCTTATGATGAGTTTTCCTCCTGGATAATGGGGAAAGGAGGAGATAGCTTAGGTGCTTGCCTGGAGTTTGGTGCAACACAGAAGTAGAAATGACATCAGGCCTGTTTGGAGTTGAAGAACTAGAGTGAAGTATGCTGAGAGCGAGCCTTTTATGTTGGACTTCAGTCTTGTTTTGTAAGTCATAGTATTACATTTCTGTGCTTCTCCTTTGGGATGGGTGCCTTTTAAAGCAGAGAGCATTTTTAGGCCTGTTATTTTGCCCATACAAGACATCTGTAAGATGATAGCATTTATTTATAATGTTAGTGCTTTATCCAGCACACAGCTAGCTCACGCTGGTACCTTTCTCTTTAGCACTCTGAGTATTTCCAGCTGGTGACACCAAATAGCCTCCATTTCCTCATGTGGAACACTCACCAGTTGTTTTACCCCCTCCTCCTTTCCTTTTTATTTTTGCTGTTGGAAGGATGTGGGTGATGATTTATAGAGCATGTCCAATTGGCTCTGTTTGTCTGTGCTGGCCTGCTTCATGCACACTGAGGTCAGTGCTGTATTTGTAGGTAACCATCCAAGGAAAACACCTCACAGCAGGCAAAAATGCTAACTAAGTAAAACAAACTCAGGAATGTGATCATCTGTTTAGCAAAGTTTTCAGCAGTCTTTTCCATTACACTAAGCTTTCAGTCTGGTTTTACAAACTCAGATGTGAACATGGCACTGAAATACCTCAGACAACTTCAGGTATGTAGAAGACTTGATTTGTTGAAGAGTGTTTGGTTGGGGAAACAGGGGAAGCTCCTTTTAAAAGATGGGATTAGCAATATATATATTTTAGTCTAAAATGTCCAAAAAAAGAAAAAAAAGGAAAAGAAAAATATTGTTCATTAAAAGCTATGGGGCTTATTCAAGTCTTAAAAGCAAAACTATAATCACAGAACAAAATCATCTCCTGTTGCCCCATGGTTAACTGCATAGTGGGCCCCATTACCTACTTCTGGTGTGATCCCCAAAGAGAAATTCTGCTGACATCAAGGGGAATTTTGATCTCATCCGCAGAGCCACAAGCTGACCCCTGTATCATGTTTTCTGCAGTTGTAAGGTCAAAAGTATCTTTCATCATGATTCAGTGCATAGTGAGTGCAAGAATCCCCACTTCTGCATGAGGGCAAAATGTAATCACAACCCCTCCGCTGAGCACGCAGAGTGGGGGAGCACTGGGGTAGGGGGGGGATGGAACTGAAGTCACGGTCACAACTGTCTTGGTAGAGCAGGCTGGCCACAGGCAGAGGAGCAGGCTGTGTTTTTCTAATGAGTGGTTTCCTTGAATGGGTATAAAAAAGAGCACATGGGAGGATAATTATGTGGAAGCATGTGATGCACAAGAGTTTCACGGCAGCCGATCCACGGCTGAATCCCCACAGCATGGAGTTACTGGGCCACGTGGTAGAAAGACCGACGAAAAATGACAGGTAAACTGCAACAGATACATACCCCTCTGAATATCAGGTGACATATGCTGTGCTCTTTACAAATTGCCTCCCCCAGCCCGGCCAGGCTGCCAGCCACTTTGAGGTACGAAGTCACACTGTGCCCATCTGGCAAAGCCTGAGGCTGCGCCTGGCAGCTCGCTGCTGCCGCGGCTGCACTCATGTTTGCCTTTGCAGTAATTGGTTTGTATCTGATTTCAGCTCGTATAGAAAGGGAAAGGGATAGCGAATTACTTGCAAGTGTTTCATAGGCTCTGTGGATGCCTTTTTTTGCCCAGCTCTGCTACCCAGCTGAAGATTTATCGCTGCAAAAGCAGAGCGCTTGCTTTTTTTTTTTTTTTTTGTTGAAAACTACAGCTGCGAATATTCCTCACTGTCATCTCCACCCCCAACTCTGATTTTATACTCACTTCCAACCCTCTCTTTCCCCAGCACATTTGCTTGTGAGACAGGAAAGGCAAACACATTTTCCCAGTTTTATAAAAGCTCCACTGTTTTTTGTGCAATGAAAAAGTTCTGAGAGATTAATCCGTACTGTAGAGACCATGTACCATCACCTCTAATTTAGCGGCCCTTGGTTGCAATAATCTAGTTCTTAAAATCAGTACACAAGGCAAACTTCCTTCTAATTTGGAGACAAAACCACTTTAGATAATTCAGAGGAACCTGATCTGATTTGTTAATATCATGCTTGCTTTTTATGGACATTCAGGGAAAATGAATCTACCAGGTCCAGCTCTGCAGCTATGCCACCGTTATTTATGTCCCGGCTATCACAGAGGTAAACTAATCTGGCACAAGCCAAAGGAATGAGCTTTGCTTTGAAAGAGACTGCAGACCTACGTGATAATAGCAGGAGAAGCAGGGAATTGGTAGCTACTGTCGAAGTCCCAACGCTTTTCTGTGTTAGCTAGCGGTTACACAACCAGGAGTCTTATTGCCCCTAAATGTGTCTGTGTCCCAGAATAAGTGGGTTGCGTCCTACCTTCAGGCTTTTCGTGCCATTGATTCCTAGGTAGGTGGTGGGGAACTGTTAATGAACACATGGCTTTATAGAAGTGTTTCCATAATCCAGTCAATTCTTTTAAAACTCCATTATTTTTGGCCATAGAACTGTAGGTGCTATTGTACTGCATGAGCCAAGTCTGTTACCACTAGATAAGAAAGACATGGATCAAATTTGCATTTTTACATGTGCAAATGAGATGTCCCCAGCTTCCCCTCCCCCTCTCTTGCTAATGCTTGTCCTTGTTTTTTTAAATCTTTTTTTTTTTTTTTTTTTTTTTCCTGAAATATTTCCCAGGTGTTTAAAAAGTTTTGTTNAAATACTTGCCAGGTGGTTAAAAAGCTTGCTGTTCTCTGTAAACACCGTGAAATGCAATACAATGCACTGTTTTATTTTCAATGATATATTGGTTTCTATGTGTTTATAAAAATAGTTACGAGGCTAGAAAAAGCATCTACATGCTGGTGATTTTCTCCAGATTTATTGCATATATTATACTTTTTCTACTTCAGTGGGCTTCTATCTCTGTGCTGAGCACTGTGAGTGCCTATATGACAAAACCCCGCCTTCTTTTGCACACATGCATGTACAGATGAAACCGAAAACCTGCTTTTCATTACCATAGCCAGCACAATGGAGGCAGGAGTGGAAGCAAGGAGAGAATTTGAGATTTATGGTGTCAGACATCTCATGTGAATGAGTGTTCATGCCTTAATGTAACTAGTTGCAGATAGAAGATAAGCCTAGCACTGAAAAGAAAAGCTGCTGTTCCATATTGTGAATATACACACTTACATTGAATTATTTTTTGGGTAGCTTCTTATTTCAATCTAATTTACTACTTACGACATGAATCCCAAAGCACATTGAATCATTTACACTGGGTGCAGATGTGCACACACTAAGCACACATGTGAAAAGGTAAAACTTCTGTTATAGATGGAGCTTTGTCAGCTTAATGGCTGCAGAGTTAAGGGCTCCAGGCTAATGCACAACACATACAGAAAGCCCTGCACACATCTTACTCTGTTTACAAAAATTGTATATGATAATTTTTATTCATACCAACAAAATGCATTTTAAACCATATTTTTCTTCTCTATTTTATTTTTAGATATCAACTAATAACAGCATAGTATATTTAAGAGGAAGAAAATGTTTAGTATTAAAAAAGGAATATCATTAACAAATTATTTTTTTCACATTCAGCTACAGAGTAATTTAGAAAATCCCTGATTTCCTGCTAAGAAATTAAACCAAGATATGGTTCAGTTATCTGAGTACAGCGTCAGGAGTCACTGATTCCTGAGGGCTTTTTTTTTCTTGTGCTGACTTTCCCTAGAACTGTAACCAGGTTATTTCTCCTCTTTGTTCATAAATGTTTTTTTATAATACAGTAGATTGTATCCACATGTTCTGAACATCCATGCATTATAGATATTAAGGAGTCAGATCCAGGCTGCATGCAAATGGGTCCAAGCTGATGAAATTCAACACAATTTCAGGATTCAGGCATATCCATCATATTTAAGTTTTTCTCAATATTGGCAAAGCAGCTTTGAAGATACATATTGTTAAATACAATTCTTAGATGAAGCTTACAGGTCAGGCAATGTCCATTCTTAGTGAACCGAATTAATCACTCGGGTAAATAGTATGGTTGTATTAGAATTATGCCAGCAGTTAATTTAGTTTAATAAATTTCAGTGTTATTGTGTGCATTTCAAAGCTGAATGAAGATTTAGAAAATGGGAAGAATTGCCATATTTTTCCCCCCAAAACCTCCATATTAATAAGCTGAACTGTTAGTGTTTTGATATCTACATTAAGAATTGACTGCTGGACTCTTTCGAAGTTTTACAGTTATTCTCCTGCTGAGGGTTCTGTACTGCATGGCTTTCAGTCTGTAGCAGCCAGACCTCTTACAGTGGAGCATGAAGCAAGAACTAGTCTTTGTGGTGAACAAAACAAGTATGGATTTGACATATTAATAGAACGGTATAACATTTTTAGAAAATAGAAAATTCAGCCAAAAATTTATTGTCCCCTACGAATATGAGTCAAGATCTCAACATGGCTCCAGCTGGCTGAAGCTCGGCTGGCTGACTCACAAGAAAAGTGGAAGTGTCAGCTCATGGAGGAGGTGGGAACTCGGGTCATCTCCTTCCCTGACCGTGGCTTGGAGCATCTTTTAAACCACCACATGCTAAAGCAATAATTTCTTCCCCTGGAACTTTTCTGCTTCTTATAAAACACCAGAAGAGTCTCCGAGACAAATTAAAAATACCATGAGAATGTACTAACCATAAGAAATGAAAGTCTGTCACCTCCACTTGGGCTGCTTGGGTGCCAGTCTATGGATTCGTGAGCTTACACTAAGTGTAACGGCATTAGGGAAGGAGGGCGAGAATGTCCTGTGCTACTGCACAGCCCCTGCTAGCCCAGGGGAGAGAGCGCAGTCTCAGTGGTGAGAGATGGATATTCAAATTTCTCTAGGAGCCAATGGAAAAGTTTAGCCCGAGTCTTTGTCTCCAGAAGTTAACACAGAGAAGCACTCTCTGTTTTCTGTTTTCTGCTCTCTGTTTTCTGTTTAGTTTTATGATTTTAAACTATTTCTTTTGCTTTTCTGAAGCAAACTTGATCCTTTCTGGTTTAGGTAGTCCAGAACATTTTTCCTGAATGCAATTTTAGGGGTAAGGGGCAGTTAAGACAACAACAGTTGGTTTGATCTGATTTTTTTTTTTTTTTTCATTCAACAGCCATAGTGAAAAATCAATTATTTACACAGTACAGAAGGTTAGTGACCCTGACACAGATCCAGGGCTGGAGCAGAACCAGTGCAGAATATGGTGCAATCCTGCAATTGTTTATGTTATTTAGCAAGCACCTCCTGAATCTGTGACATAGAATTTGTGTCTTCACAGGCAAAGTACACTACCCAGGTTCTCTCTTTTTTTCCACAATTCATTCTTGAATGAAAAACACAGTAGAAGTGTAATACATGATTATTTTTATTATAATACTTATGTACCAGGCTCATGTTAATGTATCTTGCTTTGCCTTATCTGCTCAACTTCTCTCTGTAAGTAGAAATGAACTAGTGCTACAAGCCTGGCAATCAGGCTGGCAATAAGAACAGATTACTGTGAAGATGGAAAAAAAGATAATGTTCTCTTTCTGGTCCTCTTTATACTTTTTATTATAGCTCATGTATACAACTATAAAAGAAAGATATTCCAAAGATTTGGAGCAAAGAGAGAAGGGAAAAGGAATGCCAGGAAGGAATTCAGCAGGTCATGATTTCATGTGGTTTCATAATACATGCATTTTGTCCAAGAAAGGAGTAAGTTAAATGCAAACTACTAGCATTCTAGATATGGCTACATGGAACAAATTTCTATAAGGAGAAAAAAATCTGATTTATTTATAGACAACTAAGGCATCTGAAAGGCAGAGTCACCTTGAAACATTTTCATTTCTTCCTTTTAATAAAAATATGTCATTTTACAGTTCATAATAATATTCCATTTTGATCTAGTTGTATCAATCAAGATCAGAAGCTGGTGATGGAGCTGAATAATCCCTCATTTCTTTTGTTTAAAAGACCTCCTTTTTATTTATAAATAATGTTGAGAATGACTCTCTGCCCTCAGACATGGCAAGAATCAAACAGCAGAACACATTTTCTGTAATCAAATTTATAAACCTCCTCTAACTGGCAGTTTGCCAGTATTTCAATATAGCTGCTCTTCAGCATCATATCACAAGTATCTCCAAGATGCTCTCTGGTCTTCTTTGACTTCCTCTAGTTGTTCTGCTACACAGGTACGTAGCTAGATTCAACTCAGTCCCACTGTTTTTTCTATTAAGTGTTGGATCACTTGGATAGCATAGCATGTTCTTGTCTGCATTTAGTCCCTGGAAAGTAGTTTTCCATTATTTCAGCTGTCAGTAAACAAAGGAAAGCTAGTTCTTCCATCATGTAACCTCAGCAGAAGTGGTTATAGCCCAGACCCAACCTCAGTGGACAAGGGAAAGGCTGTGGATGTTACCTACCTCGACTTTAGTAAGGCCTTTGACACTGTCTCCCACAACATTTTCCTGGAGAAGCTGGCGGCTCATGGTGTGGATGGGTGCACCCTTCGCCGGGTTAAAAACTGGCTGGATGGCTGTGCCCAGAGAGTGGTGGTGAATGGAGTTCAATCCAGTTGGCGGCCTGTCACAAGCGGTGTTCCCCAGGGCTCAGTATTGGGGCCAGCCTTGTTTAATGAGTTTATCAATGATCTGGAGGAGGGGATTGAGTGCGCCCTCAGTAAATTTGGGGATGACACCAAGCTGGGAGGGAGTGTCGATCTGCTAGAAGGCAGGAAGGCTCTGCAGAGGGATCTGGACAGGCTGGATCGATGGGCCGCGGCCAACTGTATGACATTCAACAAGGCCAAGTGCTGGGTCCTGCACTTTTGTCACAACAACCCCATGCAATGCTACAGGCTTGGGGAAGAATGGCTAGAAGGCTGCCCAGCAGAAAAGGACCTGGGGGTGCTGGCTGACAGCCATATGAATACGAGCCAGCAGTGTGCCCAGGTGGCCAAGAAGGCCAACAGCATCCTGGCTTGTATCAGGAATAGTGTGGCCAGCAGGACTAAGGAAGTGATCGTGCCCCTGTACTCGGCACTGGTGAGGCCGCACCTCGAATCCTGTGTTCAGTTTTGGGCCCCTTGCTACAAGAAGGACATGGAGGTGCTGGAGTGTGTCCAGAGAAGGGCAACGAAGTTGGTGAAGGGCCTGGAGAACAAGCCTTATGAGGAGCGGCTGAGGGAACTGGGGCTGTTTAGTTTGGCGAAGAGGAGGCTGAAGGCAAGACCTTATCGCTCTCTACAACTTCCTGAAAGGAGGGTGTGGTGAGGTGGATGTTGGCCTCTTTGCCCAAGTAACCAGCGATAGGACGAGGGGTAATGGCCTCAAGTTGCACCAAGGGAGGTTTAGATTGGATATTAAGAAAAATTGCTTTGCTCTAAGAGTGGTGAGGCGTTGGAACCGGCTGCCCAGGGAGGTGGTGGAGTCCCCATCCGTGAAGGTATTCAAAAATGTCTAGATGTGGTACTTGAAGACATGGTTTAGCAGGCATGGTGGTTTGGGTTTTTTTTGGTTTGGTTTTTTTTTGTTTGGTTGGTTTTTTTGGGGGGGATGTTGATGGTTGGACTAGATGATCTCAGAGGACTTTTCCAACCTTAACAATTCTATGATTCTATGATTCTATAACATGAATAATCTTACACTGTATAACCAAGGAAAGATGCCCTTTCTTTCTATTGTAAGGATGGAGACACCTAACTGGCACTTAAACCTAAATATCTATTAAAGTAATCCTTTTAAATTAATGCCTGTTATTCTTATGCAGTTAATGAGGCTTGTTGCATGTCTTTAAAGATTTCTAATCTGCCAAAGTTTAAGCAAAGTCAAAGATTTTATTTTTTTTTAATTTTTATTTTTCCAGAGACCTTCTAGGGCCTCCACCTCTTTCTGTTGGTAATACAAGACACTAAAGTAGACACTTTAGAAGGATTGCTTCACTTAACGTCTGATCCTGAGGTGTAAGCCAGGGGCCTGTTTTAGGCATCCTTACTAAATACATGATTTCAGAGTCATATTTAACCTTGAACCATAGGCTTATTCTAAATCGTATTGAAAATTATCTCTAAAGTTTAGAATTGATCTTACAACATGATTTGGTTATTCTGAACACAGATTCCCACTTTGAAAAATGAAGCCCTGGCATTTGTAATTTGATACTTCTAGTTCTATGGTAGCTCTAACTGCAAATTAAAAAAAGGATATTCAGCTTTCAGATCTGTCTTAGACTTTATTAATATGATGTTGCAGATAATAAGCTCTGCCAGATTAGTACTAGCTCCCTATGTTTGGCTGCTGAAGTACAAGAAATATCTCTTGATTTACTTCAAAATACTCACATAATTACCACGTTTTGATACGACAACTAAAACTAATGTGGAAGTAAGGCAGAATGTGTAGTGGGAGAGGCCAGTGTCCTGTTTCCTAATGATGTATGTTGTTTATTTTCCCCAACATGAAAACATTTCTGTTGCATAGGGGAAAGAAACATAACAGGGGTTCCAAGAGAGCAAAAGAAGAATGGGGTAGAGAATTGGGAAGTCAAAATGGTCCTGATAGTTGAGAGATGACTGCTTTGCTCAGACAGCATTGGGCATGGCCTGGTCCTTGTGGGAGCCATGTTCTTAGGGTGCTTGGCCAAAGGGACTGGGCAGGCTGCTGCTACTCCTCTCATTAGCAGCAAGACGCATAACAAGTGCTCTGGATTACATTTCTCATATAATGTTGAGCTGATCTTACAGACAGCGATGATGGGCCCTGAAGTTCCCCTGCACACTCCTGGCAGGCACCGGCGTGTAGCTGAGGACGTGGCTGAACTCTCTGTGGAGGCCATCATGATTGCATGAGGCCACATGTGCTGAGGCAGTAGTAGTAAAGACAGCACAGACAGCATGCTCTCGTAGCACCAGTGTCAGTGCTGGCAGGAGGACAGCTCAGGTCACTTCTAAAGACGTGTATGCTACCCATGAGAACCAATGCCCAAGTCTGTCACAGTAGTACCTTTTGTCACACTAAAACTAGCAACCCGCTGCTGAGGAAAATTTGAGTTCACCAATGGTGATTTGTAGTATGCACCAAAACAGAATAGGTCTAGGGGATGGTCTGTGGGAACTGATTTTTGTTCTCAGAGGTGTCGGGTGATGATACCAGTTGGTACCAGTGGAGTCAGCTATCGTCACCTAGCCTTTTCCAGACCACTAATTTCACAGCCTGGCAGAAATGCTGCAGAAAACCCAAGGTGGATGCTGAAAGGCACTGTGGTGGCAGGCCACAGGATATGTAAGGGGTACAGGCAGGGCCTTGCTGTGTCACCGAAAGGCCTTGCAGGCTGCCTGTTATTGCCACAGGAGCCCTATTCAGCACACACTGTGGTTATGGCCAGGGTGGTCTTTGGGAGCAGCCAGGGGGATTTATGCTGTTCACAGTAAAGCTCCGCTGACATCTGTATTTTCTGAGTATCCTTGAAAGCTGCTTGTTTTTGACAGGGCTGACTGGTTTGACATCTCTGCCAAGCCTAAGCCGCCTCTGGATCCAGCAACTAGGTGTCCTTTTTCCTAACTTCCCTCAGGGGGGTCTATCTGGTCAAGCTTCTTAATCATTAGTTGAAATACATAAATTGCTTCATAAGCTTCGTAAGCATGAGCTGAGACCCACACTTGCTCTACTTCCATGAGTTCTGTGGTTAGGGATACTCATGCTTTCCCCTGTGTGCACATTTTCTCTTACAGTATTAGTCTTCAAATCTACCATTCACGGTAGACAGCTTCAGTGTGAGGAGCAGAGCTTTTGACTTCACCAGAAGATCCCAGATTTTGATGGGTTTGGCCCTAACACAGAATGGAGAGGTTCAACACTCCTCAGGCAGAGGACAGAACTGAATGGAGGTTTCCTACATTTTGAGAGTGTGCTCAGTACTGCATAAGGTGGTGGAACCCTCTCTGAAAGAAAAATGTGAACCCCACTCTTTATTTTAAATAAATGGTCAACTGTACTAAAGGTGGAATGAACCCTGAGAGGGAAGGTATATTTTCAGCTTGAAAGCTGAGGGGATAAGACAAATTCTAGTGCTTAAGTTTTGGCTTTATGAAGCCAAACTTAAGTTTGGCTTAACTGTGCTTCGGTCTTGGCTTTGAGGTGCCTGCTTTTTCTCAGGCATTGCTTAGGAGCCAAGGCTTTCATCCAGGGCTGCAAATGCTGCCATTGGGGTTACTATTTATCAGAGTGCCACATCTCTTTAGATCCTTTTGTGATCTAGGTCTTAGTTTGAGTCTCATATTCATGAAACTTGAATTCACTGATACAGCAATTTCCATTTAATCATTCACATTAAGGTGTTTTGGGTCTCCCGATATTTCATTCAGGTGAGAACAGAAAATGACTGTTACTGCGATGAGGTCATACAAGTAATAACTGTTGATAGATGTTGACTTTAATAGCATTGATAGGCTAGATTGTAAATTAGTGGTCTGTGCTGAGCAAGGAACTGAGCCCCTGAAACAGAGTAGGAAGGAGCCTGTGCTAAGTCGCAGGCTGCCCAAAATGCCCAAAACTTTTCAGAAATCATCTGTGCAGCCCGACTTGACGGTGTGTCAGCAGGCACCTCATGAAAATCTGGATCCTGTGGTCATGCACAAAACTGATTCTATTATACTGTCCACAGCCATAAATGAGTACACCTTAAGTACATTTGTGTATCTATATCTTATACATAGAATAATATCACCAATTTTCATTACTTTATTCTAAGTTTTGTGATGTTTAGAGGTGGGGCTTCCACTTGGGATTACATAAGAATCTCACACTTCATATTTGTAAAAAAAGTAAGTTGTGTTTTTCAAAGTTGAAGAGAAAAGCTGGAAAAAGCATGCTCTAGGTGATCAAATGCTACAAGGTGATAGAGCTTGAAGGAGAAGAAAAATGGTTTAAACCCATTTTGGAAATTTTGGAGGCAAATTAATAATTTTTGAACATTTGAAATTACAACATTGATATGTAATGTTATCAGTAAAAAACTGCTGGATGTGTACGTATTTTAATTTTTTTGGTTTTTATTTGTACCTATAATAAATATATACAGAATTTGAACTGTACATTCAATTTTACATAAGAGCTAGGGGTCCACAAAGAGCTGTCCACAAAGAGCTTGTTTATGTCCTTTTTTTATAGAATGAGGTTTGTGTCAGTTGCTTCCTTGGAAATGGATTTGGTGTGCAATGATTTACCGCATTCTATCTTTATTTAACCTTACTGATTTTAGGTTCACTTACTGTTGCACAGTCCTTGCAGTTTGGCATATTTTCCTTTGCAACTAAAGAATAGAACACTCTCACATATATTTTTCCCTATTCCATAGTTGCAATTTGAGAAAAAACAATTTTAAAGCTATTGAAATTATCCGGTAATTATTTGCAATGGGCTTGTTTGCAAAATGCCTGCTGTAGCTTGTATGACAGGATCCACTATTGTGACAGAGCACAAAAAGACATAGAACCATAGAATCATTTAGGTTGGAAAAGACCTGCAAGATCATCTAGTCCAACCATCAACCCAACAACACCATGCCTGCTAAACCATGTCTTGAAGTACCACATCTAGACGTTTTTTGAACACCTCCAGGGATGGGGACTCCACCACCTCCCTGGGCAGCCTGTTCCAATGCTTGACAGCCCTTTTGGTGAAGAAATTTTTCCTAGTATCCAATCTAAACATCCCTTGGTGCAACTTGAGGACATTTCCTCTCCCATCACTTGTTGCTTGGGAGAAGAGACCAACACCCACCTCACTACAACCTCCTTTCAGGTAGTTGTAGAGAGCAATAAGGTCTCCCCTGAGCCTCCTTTTCTTAGACTAAACAACCTCAGTTCCCTCAGCTGCTCCTCATAAGACTCGTGCTCTGGACCCTTCACCAGCTTCGTTGCCCTTCTCTGGACACGCTCCAACACCTCAATGTCTTTCTTGTAATGAAAGGCTCAAAACTGAACATGGTTTAGGGGGCATGTTTTTTGACAAGGCAAGCATGCTACCAGCCCACTGCAATTGCTACCCTTTTTCTCTAGTTCTTGGGAGCAGGCAGGCCTGCCTTACACATGGCTTCTCAGAGCTAAAGTGTATGGCTGGCTGTTTGCATTTTGCTTCTTTAAAAGTCAGAGCTCCCAAACCAGCAGGAACTGTGAGACCCCCTTGTACTAGGGGGCAGACCCACAGTGGCAGTGTCACCTGGCCCTCATTTAGCTCTAACTACTGAACCGCGAGGGATCTGAGTTCCACTGGTTCTTACCCCCACAGCTGAAGATAAGGCTGCTCAGCTGACTGGAGGCATCTTGGTGAGGCAGGAGATACTGAACTATATAGTTCAGTCTGACATAAAATTGGAATTTGGAGCTACTCAGGGAGTTTATAGAGCCTTGTACCAACTACAGACACCAGACCTTTTCTGAGGTGGGCAGCTACGCCTCCCTCCTCAGTTCCTCTGAGCTCTTTAGTAGCCTGCGTCTTGCTGAGATCGGTGTCATACCACATTATTCAGAGCACTGCATGTATATGTAAGGAGCCAGGTTTTCTGCTGCTTTACATCTTGTGTGCTTGCTTACACCAATAAAGGGTGGATGAGGAATGCTCCTATTTATCTTCCAATAGCATTTAAAATTCTGCAGTAATATAAATGAGCACATGAGACTGAGGGCAATGGTAAATCCAGTCTGTACTCTTTCAATGCATGCCTGCTATGTTCACAGATATTAGTTTGACTGGACAATATTAATACTTTTTCTTTCTTTTTTGGTAAGTACTTTCATTAACAGTAACATAGCATAAGCAATTTCTTGAGGAATTCATGGTTTACTAAAGCTCCTTTGAAAAATGGCAAAATAGTTTTGATTTTAGAGCTGCAGTTAGCTTCACAGATTGGTCATAAGGCTGATTTACACAAGCACATAGCTCCTATAAATGATAACTGGAGCCGTGGGTTCTTAGTCTGAAAAGTCAGTCCCTCAATTTCTATAGTTTGAATATCTAAAAGGTAAAGATCCAAATTAGAATATTAACATAGTGTTTAGCAGAATGCATTCATCAAGCAATAGAGAGAGGTAAAAATACTTCCTCACACAAAGTAAAAAGTAAAAGCTAGGTATTACACTCCTTATGAAGATGTAAGAGGCCGCCCCCATCACTTTTCCCCCTCAAAACTATTTCAAATTAAACTTAAATAGAACTGAAAGGAACTAAAATTAAAAAGCAACCAAAAGGTTTGAATCCCCTTGTTCACTCGGTTATTGCCTTCATAAATCAAAACTAGACAGCAAATGAATTGGCTGTACTTACATTGTTGTTTATTTGCCATGCAGTTATGGGGCCATGGCAAAGCAAAACAAGATGATCATTGTTTCAACCAGACCTAGAGCCTTTAGGCTTATCCCCCCCTGCCTGTTCTATCTTTCTGGTCAGACTAGCAAAAGCAAGAAGCAATGAATTATTTGGCTGCTGCTTTATTTTCCCTGACTCTCAGATCCCTGCTTGACTTGACTGTGATGTAAAGGGATTCAGTTTTGTTGTGGCAGTTTCAAGAGAAAGTCACACAGCGAATGGCACCCTTGCCGAAAAAGGTAAATGCTATGGAAATCACAATTATTTTAAGAGCCAGAATTCGCAGGTATTTTTGGAGCCTAATATCTTTTTAAGCATTTTCAGTGCAAATAATAAAAGCAGGACTAGCAATAGGTAGTGTTATGCCTTCTAGGACCTTTTTATGACTTCTACATAATGGTTGCTTGACACTTAGAGCTGCAATGAAAGATGGCATGAGCAAGTTAAACATACAGGCAGATAAGATGAATTGCCCTGTCACAGTGTTCCTCTTCATCATCCCCAAACAGCTCTGCAATTAAAAAAAAAAAGCTATTGTTTACTTATGTGAATAAAAAAAGGAGAGACCTTCTGATGACACCATGAAAAACTCTAGTTTTTGTTATGGCTCCAGCCTTCTGCCTATCCACTCTCATGGGCCCTCAAAGTTTATTGAGCTCTCAGTGCAAGATTAGGACCTCCAATGAGCTGACCTTTTCAATTGCTAGCACCAGTACTTTTTTCCTTTTCTGTATATCGGTCTCAGAAACATATGGATGGTTTTACTTTGCCATCAGTAAGATCCCACCATGAATGATAGTCCATTTTTGTCATAGCTGCCAACTTGCACAGAAAAATTCCCAAGTGTCAAATTGTGGCTACTAATATAAATAAACAAACTGAAGAATACAGACTCCTCCCCATGCCTTGGCAACCCTCCTAAAAAACAGCTTTAATTATAAGCTCCTCTGCCTCAGTTGTTCTCCTTTCATGATTGCTTCAGTTCATTTTGTTGAGGTTCTGTACCCAAAGTAAACATTAAAAAAGTGGAAAAAAAATTATCAAAATTCACTCTAAGGGTGCCTCAGGTCTACCTTACTCATTGTGTGATTTCAGTATTAAGTGTAATTTTCATGATTTGGCATCTTCATGCAATGAAAGGTGTGTTGAAGAATTGAGAGAGGCACAGGACAATTCCATTATTTCCTTATTTTTAAAGAGCAAAGTTAGAATGACATTTCAGGAGTAGGTTCTCCACCTTTAACGTATGGTAAAGAATGCCACTAACTTGAATGGATTCATTGTGGATTTTCAGGTAGTTTAAGTGAAAACACATTTTTCCCTAAATATTAAAACATGCTCATTAAACTTGCTTTTTACTATGTTTATACCTCTCCCTTTAGCAGTGCTGCACTGTCTGGTGTGTCTTTTTTTCTCTCAAATAGCCAAACAGCTCTGAAAAGGCAGAAAGCAATTTTACTGCTCAAAACTCCATTATATCTGAAAAAGAAAAATAAACAAACCTAGAGACAAAACCATTCCCTCTGCATTCAATCACCATGATGAGAGAAAATGCACATTTTTGTAATCAAAGCTGTATGAAGCCTTCAAGTTCTGTAACACACGGATGGCAACAGATTACTGGGTCAATTCACACGATCAGTGTTGATATTACTCAGCATGATATCGTGCAAACACGTTTTTCTAAATATTTCCACCACTTGGCAATTTTCACTGAGGTACCTGCCTATTTTCACCTGGTTGGAATTACCATAGCAAAGGAGCAAAACTTGCATCATTTGGAGTCTGCAGCAGTAGCAGACATCCTCCTCTGGATCCAGCTGCACAAGTGGTAGAGATTACCCTTTGTGTGAGGTAAGATCAGCGGGGCTTGCTCAGATCACCCTTGGAAGCTGTGGGAGCTACACCCTTCGATTTTGCCTGAAACAGATTAAGGAACACTAAAACCAACTGCTCTGCCAGCAAAACTATGGGGACAATAACTGGCAGGCTGAAAGAGAAGAATAACTGGGAGGTACCAGGGAGAAGAAACCTCTTTCCCTTGCACTGCTGGACCTGGAGGAGGACGTCTGCCAACAAACCGAATGACCCCAGAGAAGAGGAGCAGCTCCAAGGTTTCGGGAGAAGGAGCTTTCCAGTGCTGCCTTGCTGTCCTCGTACGGATGGACTTGGAGCAGAACAGTCTTGTTCATTCCTGGTCTGAGACAATACCCATTCAAATATATGGAAATGGTCCCACTAACGCAGTCACGCTGAACAGCCTTTGGCTACTCCTCTAAGACTGTTGACAAGGGCTAGTAGTTACTGTGGGATCTGTGGTTAAAGCTGAAATCATTTCACTGATTTTGCTGGGGAGAGAGGCAGGGAGCAGGGTACAGCTGGTACTGGAAGCAGCTTTGGGCCCTGCCGGTTTGGATGAGGAGTTTCCCTTTGCTCCTGGGGGAGCAAAGTCCTCCAGGCACTGCGCGGCAGCTGTGGTCCCCTCGCACCCTGCCGAGCGGCTGGCACCCGCTGGGAAAGCCAGCCTGTAATCACTAACACCTGACATGCGCTAGATTTAATTTCTGACTTGGAGGTGAACTGCAACGCAATTACTGAATCTGGTTCAAATTATAACCAGCTTGGGTACAGCCTGCAGACTACAGTCCTCTTTGCTAGGCATTTGTCCATGACAGCTAGAAAGGCTTAAAGTCACTGCACTGAAGCGAGCTCAGCCACTGCCTGGGAAAATGCCGGAGTAAGGACAGCATAGAGCCCAGCTATCACCTCCTCCTAAAAGACCATGCAGCAAGGCAGCGGTCAGCTGGAGACTTGGCTGGGGGAAGTGTCCTTCCCACCCTGCCTTCTGGGGGGCAGCAGATGAAATCTTCCCCATGGGAAGAAGGCACACAGGGTCGTACACACAGCCGCAGCACAGAGGCTGCCCACTGCTACTCCACTCCGGGCACAGAGAGCCAGCCACAAGGGAGGCTTTGGGGCTGGCTCTGCTGGGCACTGCCGCGAGGCTGGGCAGCATGGAGGAAGCAGCCTCCCCATCTCTTCCTCACTGTTGGTACTCTGTGCTTTTCCTCTCCAGGGCAAGTCAGGTGCTGGCAGAGTGTGGAAGCAACCTGTGGGGCAAGCAGCCAGGGTCCTTGGCCCCGTGGCCATGGCAGAGCTGGGCTGGACCCTCCGACAGGGAGGCAAAATCAGGAAGCACACAGGAAGCACAAAGCATTGGCAGCTTTCTTTAAGCAAAATCCCTGAATCCCATGCAGCATTTGCAAATCCTACCAGAAGCTGCGGCATGGCGCAGGCACTGCAGGGTGTTTATTCCCTACCACCGCCCTGCTGGCTGCTGTCGGTGGGTACCATTTTGGGGAGGTACCCCATCATCTTGCTGCTCCTTCATGGAAAGTCACAGAGGCACAGCTGTGCTTGAGTAGTAACTCCCTCTGCAGCAGAGGCCCCTCTGCTATTGATTTCTACCCATTCAGCCCTGCTGTGGTATATAAAGTAGGCTTAGCGTGAGCCGTTTGCGCCAGGGTTAGATTTATTCACAGTGAGCATAGTTGTGCCTGACATTAGAAACACATCTTGCACAGAATCTCATTTTTAACATCCGCTATAACATGCCTTATTGTAGCACATTCAACAAAGGAAAAGAGGATTTTTGGAAACAAACAAAAAATTAACCCAACATGTTACAGCAGTTTCTAATGTAGGATACCTGCAAAACCAGAGCTCACCATATGCTAAAAGTATCATGTATTTCTTATACCTGTGGGAAAGATTTTTCTCTTATACATGAAATGGACTGTATTACAAACAGCTTGTTAAATGTGTGACAGATCGGCTTGAAACGATGGCTCTTGTACTCTACAGGCCTGCACATTTGCTAATAAACTGACTACATATACAAACAGTCTGTTCCAGGGTTTAAGCTCCTATTACACTGGTTCATGTTTCAACATGCAGCCACTCTGTAGTTTGTGTTTTCAGCAGAACAAGTAAGTGGATGCATATGCATTACAATTCCAGACATCATTCCATACCAGATGTGGTGCCTTTATTTTTAGTACTGCAGGAGTGTCTGCTGACCCTTTCTCGCCCCATGTCTAATGAAAGATTGACTGCTCTGGGTTTTCTTATGGTGAATTATATATTAGAGGACAGTGGATTTAAAAATTAATTCAAGATTAATTTAGGGATGACTGCACATGGAATTATTTGGCCAACAGATGAAAAATGAAAATTTCACTACAAAGAAAAAAAATTGTAGAAGTGTCAAATTTTAATCCAATTTTCTATAAAGAATGATCATGTTCTGAGACCCTTCTGAGGACTACAATTAATCATTCAGAGTGATACCCCTTTTCCACTTGCTATGCAAGCTCTTCTCTGAGCCAAAGCACCATCCGTGCTCGTCTGAAGCAGGGATTCATGTGCTCGGTCAGTAAAATAAATTAGCACTGTACCAAATGGCTCCAAATTCAGGAAAACACAATGGCTGAAGCACACACTTAGGTGAAAAGAGGCACAACTATTGCATGGACTAAAAGAGAAAAAAATGTAGTACCACTTCTAGCTAGATTTACAGCTTCTACAAAGGCTTGTAACTTTTTAGGCAAATGAGAAATGAATCAAAAGCCAGAAAATGGATCCCTTTCATTTAAGGCTCTGTTAAATTTTAATGGCAGTGCTAGATGTAATACAGACACCCCTGCCTCACTAAATCAAAAGGAAAACACAAAAGTGACTAAATTTTGTCTCATATGTTTAACTGTTGTGGGCTTTTTGTATTAAATAAAATAAGAAGAGAAGACTCTAATGAAAAGCAGGCTAACAAGATGGATGCTAGGAGCTCACCTTACTGAGAAGGAAAGAAATGTTGCAAAAAAAGGAATAAATAATTCCTTTGAACTGGTAAAGCATATTGGTGTAAGCAAGACTATGCTAAATAAAACCCTCTGGTTGTCATGATTTCAGTGGCATAATCACATGTTTATTCTCTTTCAATCTAAGAATTTTAATATTACATAATTTTTATTGTTTGTAGTAATCCTTTTCTGGACATAATGTGTATGGAGGATGAAAAGAGGAAAACAGAAAATGCACTGTATTCTTCAACTGTCAGAATGACCTCCAGAAATAATTTTTCTGTATTCTCACATCAACAATTTTTGTTTTTATATCAGTTCTTAAAAATTAGCAGTGCCTATTTTTCAAAGTGGTGAATGAACTGTAGAGAATGAAGCCTCACGCAAATGGAACTGTAAGCTGAAAAGAATTTAATAAACTAGAATGCACTTTCCATTGTGGAAGATAGAAAATTTAAAGGCCTTGCTGCAACGTATGAATAGTACTGAGTACATAGAATATGTTAACGACAAATTAACTGGGCAACCATGGATGCAGGATAAAAATTGCATCAAATCAAGGTTGCAGACTGCAGGAGCGGAGCAGCAAATCTGCATAAGCTCTCCCTACCCTCCCTGTCTGTTTTGTACCTTTCCCTGGCTTGTTACCTTATTAGAGAGGAAAACATTTAAAAAGGAACTTCTGCAGGCTGGCTGATTTCTTGCTGAATCAGCCAGCTTGCTACTGAATTGATTTCTACATCTTCCACCTCATGAAAGCTAGAAAATGTTTTTAATTGAACATGCCCTTAATTTACAGGACATGCTGGTGCAGAAAAAAAAAGGCTGAGAAAGGCAACAAATGCATCCTGTATTTATACACCATAACGATGATGAGGTCTTGTATATATTGGAAATGAATGGTTATTTAATATGTATTATTTATCAAAAAGCAATGTATATACCATTAAATATATGTAACAGAAGCATAAATGCAGTAACGTTTAATTCTGAAAAACAGACAGAATCTAGTATGGGGGGAAGTATTGAATAAGGATGTGCTGTAAGTGCACAGTGAATAAGAATAAGGCCCTGTTCTTCCCATGATCAGACACCAATGACACTGGAAATGGTTTTGACAATAAGATCGCTGGTTTTCAAATTGATCTGCTGAAGTTCAAATACATGTATTTTCATTGTGCTATCAGGAGAAAGGTAAATTTGCTAACTCTTTTAATGGATTTTTTTCAGCCAAAAAATCCAGCCAAAAAAGTCTTGTCTGAGTTTTTAAGTAAAAAACAAGTAACAAAAATCTTTTCTTTTGTTGTACAAGATACATAGGAGGTCTATTATTTATAGCCTTATGATAGTTGTGCAGAAATCAGGAGTTTTCCTATATATCCAAAACAATTTCTACTGGGAGAGCTGGTCTCCCATACCGTCCTAGCCCAATGTTAACATGGATTTTAACTGAGAAGTCATACTGTTTGGATTTATTATTACCAAAATTAACATCTTCTATAATTTTTTGGAAGTTTAGTACTCTCAGATGGAAGTATAGGTACTTATTCAGGAATGTACTGACCTCCACAAAGTACTCTGGAAAGAAAAAAAAAAAAAGATTGGGTAAGTGGTCAGTCCTACAAAGTTAACGTTTACCACATCTTAAATGCTTTGAGATGTAACATCATCTGCTAAGGCAAGCTCAGGGCAAGGAGCCAGGAGCTCCCGAGTTTTATTCCAGCCCTCACCACCAGCCCACTGTGTAGCCTTGGGAAAGTTTACAGCATGGGGGATAATGATTACTGAGCTGTTGCCTCACTGACCTAAGCGTTTGTATTCCTTTCTTGCCTTTTCAGTTTTTATCCCAATCCGTAAGTTTACGAGGCAAGGACAGTACCTGACTTCATAAGCAAGCATTCTGGGAGGGATATAAATCTCCAGGCTTCAGGGCATAAGCCAGCCTGTAATGCTAAACAAGGGAAACTTAGCTTCCAGGCCGATTATCTCCAAACAGCCAGCTGTAGTGTTTCTTTGTCTGAAGCAGCTGGTACTGACCACTCTTGGAGATACTGGGAGAGATGGATCACTGGTTTGATCCAGTATGGCAATTCCCAGGCTCTTCTACAGTGCCAATTATATTACTGGCAGTCAATAACAATAATAAGATTACCAAAAGGAATTTAACTAATGAGATCAAATAAAGAACCAAAATTTGGTGGAAAGGAAGGTCCGTCGTATTGCCAGATGTCCAAAACTTATTGAATCAAAGGAGCTTTTTTTTCCTTGTGGTAATATTAAATACAGCTTTTCAAAGTATCTGCTTTTGGAGCCTTCTAAAGTAATTTCAGTGAGATCAGTGGTTGCATAAAATAAAGCTTTAGAAGGTGAGTGACATATAATTAACGGAAGTGAGGAAGAAGTGGGAGGAAGGAGTAGAAAGTTTGTGGAAGTTTGCAGGGTGGAAGTGTGCAGATTGAGAAGTGACAGATAACACCGAATTACATAAGAAGCCACAAATGGGGAGGCGGGAGAAAGAGGAAACCTTGCTGCACTGTCCTCAGAGTACATTATACAATGTGTTTCCGAACAACAGAGTCTGGGAATCAAAATGATGCCAGCAGTCAGCAGCCAACATCGGAGAGCTGCAAAGCACTGAATTCCCTCTGATAGGAGTGGACATTTGGAGGTTGTGAGCACTAGAAAGATTTAAGCTTTGATTAGGGGCAGCAGCTTTTGCTTCACTTCACTTTCCTAATAAATTCTGTTTGTGGAAAGGATAGGGAGCCCTGACGCTGCTGGAGCTGCGTTAGTCTGTAGGTTAGAGTACTGTGATCCCAGATGGCTGAAGCAACGCCAGCTGGTAGCACTTGGACAAAGAGTTCAGTCTGATGAAACACAGCCTGACAGCTGGTATCAGATGCTGGAGAACTGTAAGTTTCACTGAACGTGTTGCTATTGGAGCCATGACAGAAATTTCAAGGGAGGAAAAAAAAAAATAAATTTGGGACATTAGTAGAGGATCTCATCTGCACTGAAAGGAGAGCTCAGCCATGCTTTGCTGATGTTGCCAGCTGAGGAGTTGGCCTGATATTTCTAAGAGCCTGTTTACACTACCATATAGTAGGAACTTAGTATGATTTCTTGTTCAGAGGAACCATCAGCAGGTTCCAAAAACAAGCCTAAACTTGATGCCATTAGCTCATTTGCTAAAAGCTGGATCCAATTGCATCTCAGTATTTTGGCAACGGTCCCTTACTTCCTTTCGGTTGTAGTGCTGAAGGGACAAAAAGTCAGGATTCAAACTTTGTAAGGATTTACAAATTTAAAGCCAACATTTTTGACTGCACCTACAGGTTGACCAGAAAAGCAGGGAGCCATATCACAAAGGAACTCCATTGCATGGGGATGCAGCTGCATTTTGTGGCAGCTGAAGTTTGGTCCTCCATCATATGTAGACTTGAATAAACTGCGTTGTGCATAATGAAAATTAGACATGTCCATGAGACAGAAGACAACTTTGAAAGATAAGTCTCTTGGCTAGGCATAGGTGGAAAGACAACCTCACATTTGACTGCCACTGTGCCTTGACCATCAGCACTTAGGAATCCAGGGTACCCTTGGGTTACTTTCTTTGTCCTACTGTGTCAGTAGTTTCCACGTACTTCACACTTAGAGGTCCCCACCCCAGTGTCAATATTTCTGATTTTGGACATATCTTCAAAGACTCTCTGTCTTGGCTAAGCAGCGTATTGCATATTCACAGCTGTGGGGCTGGATTTCTTATAACCTTATATTTGCAGTCTAAAAGTTAGGCATCAAATCTAAGCCGGTCATCTGGGCTTTCTTAATAGCTAGCTGAGATAGTAAGATTGGAATAGGTGGTATGAATTGTCATTGACAGATGCCAATTGCCCTCCTTTAGGTATAGAAGAGAGTATAAATGGTCTTCTCAGAGCAGATGTTGTTAGCATTTGTTTAGTTAAAGTCTGGGCAGGTCAATCCCACTTTGTTTGAGATTTTAAGACATACCCCTCTTGGCATGATTTTTTATCTACGTTAGGTGTGTCCCCATTCATCATGTCATTGTCGTGACTCCTGTTTGCCAATAACTAAGTCTTTCCTTGCACCGTAGGAAAAACAGCATCTTACTTAGGACTGAGAATCTAGTGGCAGTTTTGAACCCTGAGATACCTATGCCCATTTGTGGATTTATCTCTAAATACCAAACAGGGCTGAGGAAGTCTTAGAGCAGATTAAAAGACTGGATGAAAAGGGAGCCGTAAAAACATGTGTCTACACTGATGCACCAGGCGCCTGCCTGTCACACACTATGTTCTTACATCATGTAAGATGTAAGCATCTTACTGCTCAGTAACAAAACTGTTTACAAAAATGGAGTGTGGTGGGTTAACCTTGGCCAAAGGCCAGACACCCATCCAGCCACTGTCTCACGCCTCCTCCTCAACAGGACATGAGGAGAAAACAGGATGAGAAAGCCTTTCCATCGAGATAAAGACAGGGGGATCACTTAACAATTGCCATCATGGGCAAAATAGACTCAACTTGGGGGGAAAAATTATTGCTAATTAAAATAGACTCAGATAGTGGGAAACAAAGACAAGCATTAAACCAACACCTTTCCTCCCCGCTTTCTCAGGTTCAAGTCCAGCCTTCCCTGAGAGCACAGGGTGGGTGGAGGGTGTTACAGTCAATACACAGTACACTTCCTCTCTGTTGCCCCTTCCACCCTTCCCCTGCTCCTGTGCAGGTGATCCCCATGGGCTGCAGTCCTTCAGGGGAAAACCTGCTCCTGCATGGGTTTTCCATGGGCTGCAGCTTCCTTTTGGGGCACATCCACGTGCATGAGTTCCTCTGTGGTCCATAGCATGGATATCTGCTTCTCCATGGTCCTCCATGGGCTGCAGGGTAATACCTACTGTGGAGTGCCTCCTCCTCCTGGGCACAAACACCCAGTACAGGGAGCAACAATGGAAAGACCTTCCACCTAGTAACAGTAAACATGCTTCTATTTACATGTTTGTCTTTCAAAATTACCCTTTTGAAAGGTTTTTTCTAATTCATTCTTTCTCTGCTGTTTCATCTTTCCCATTTGGCCTCAAAAATAAAGGGTGGAAGACAAATGGCACACCACAAAAGGAGAAAAGTAGGCAACTTATAAAAATGAAAGCCTTCAAATCCAAAGTGTTTTGTTTTACAGTTTTGCCTAAAAAAAATAATAAAAAAATTAAACTTTTCCCAGAAAGGATGCTATATTCAAAAGTTTGTTTTCAATGTGTTATTATAAAGAACCCAGCAAAGAAGCCTTACAAAACAAAATAATGGATGATATTGGGGAACCTTTTTTCTCCTTCTTTAAGAGTGTCATCAGACCAAAAGGGCAACCTCATTCTTCTTCCAGAGCTCTAAGGACAAGGATGCTTTAATTTTCCTTGATGGCATCTAAAAGCAATGAGATAGTATCCAAGAGCCAATCTTAGAAAAGCAACAGCAAAATGCTTGCCCTCTTTTCTATCTATATTTCATAATTACTCAGAATTACTCTAAGTCAATAAGCAATGCCATTTATTCCAGTGAAAATTATTTAATGGCATAGAGCCATCAAGTCGTAACTCATTCAATAAGTTGCATGTATTTCCTTTTTCCCCTGTCCCTCTCACTGTTCGTCACGTACACCCGCTGTGTCATGTTTCAAATTAAAAGGAGAAATTGAGGGCAGGAAGTGCGTAACTTGTACATCAGCTTATTAAACCCCTTATTTTCATTGGTGCTTTTAAATGTTGTCTTGACTGGGATAAAGAATTCTGGTATAATTTTTGTTCACTTAAAGAAATGAAATTTTTATTACTTTAATTGTTGAATGGAGTTATTTAACTGGATTTTCCTTATAGTTCACCTTTTTTTTCTAGTGAAACATGATTTTTTTTTTTTTAATTATTTTTCTATTTTTGTTAATCAGAGTAACTATATGGGAACTCGTGTGTTATACCACAGAATTTTATTAACACAGAAGCCTAGCTGAAAAAGCAGTAACAAAAAATGAGGTCTTAACACAGCAAATCCACACTGAGCAGAGCTCCTTTATGCAGTGCAATTATAAAAGCCATCATTTTTCTTACCACTGCTTGGTGGTGGGCATCAAGCTGCCACTTGGAGAGATGCCAACAGCACACACCGTTGACCACCCTTCCAGCAGACGCACAATTTACCAAAGTACAGGACTGAATGAGGTGAAAATGGAAGCAAAAGCTGAGCAGACCAAAAGAAATCAGCATTCACCTTTTGCATTGCTAAAGTCCTCGGCAGTGAAAGGTGGGAAGGACCCCCAGATCCACCTGGCAAGGGGCAGGGAGCATGGCACTCTGGAAGTGCATTATTGGAGAGAAGAGCAGACTGCAAGCAGCAGTAGGAAATTCAGCTTCAGGAGATTTATGAGCAGCAGTGTCCAGAAACCCAGTGAGGAGCCTCTTGAACTGTAGAGCTGTGTTAGGAGAAGCTTATTCCCTCCCTCTTCCTCAGCATGGGCACGCTGGGCAGGTGCTAGGACGTTCTGATGTCTCGCCTTGATTTATTTATTTGATGAAAAATAATGAAATGGATGATCCTCAAGAGTCCTTGGAGATTCCATTAACTCTGCAAATTGAGCATATTGATAAGTTGGTGATTATTTTGAAATGAACTAGAGAAAGTGAAAGGAAAAATGCTTGTAGGAAGGGTCTGTTTAATGCACAGAGATTTTAAAGTGTAGGTAATATTTCAAGTGTATCAAAATACAGAAAAAAGACCAGGGGTTAATTATACTGGCACGATAGTTGGAACCACATTATTATAATTCTCTTGGAAAGCACTATGGAGCATATGGAGTGAATGAGGGGCCTATGTGTGCATAATAAGTTCTGTATGGGGATAAGGTGAGGGAGCAAGAGCTCTCTTGTGTGTAAGAGGCACTAAATAAGGGGAAGAAAATGATTTAACTACTTGATGGACTAACTTTGTACATAGCAACATTCAAGGTGCCCTATCCTTTAAGCAGCAGCATGCATAAATTCACTCACTGCCATGATTCATCTTCATTTCACACAGCAAATACCAGTACAAATAGTCTACAGAGCACATGCTGGAGAGTTGGCTGTTCATAGACATGCTCACATTGCATCAGAAACCTGGTATTTTGTGCTGTGCAGAACTGTTAAGCATTTACATTACAAGCTTGTTTCCCTGCTACTGCATTTTTCCTTTGTTATTTCTGAACAGATTTTGGTGTTTCCAGATCTCAAGTCACTGGATCTTTTGTGCAGGGACCTGACCACTTCTTAGAGGATCATCTTGGTAATGGAGAACAAAGGAAGACAAAAGACCTCCTGGAAGATACTTCTCAATTCCAAAAGATTCTGCTGGTGGCTTTGAAGGGTGGGTGTTTGCTTACTTAAATGAAAACTAATTTTAACCATCTAACAATAATGTTGTAAGAAGTTTAGACATGAAACTTAGACTAGGGGGCTAATTTTTAAACAGCTAAAGACAGGTGAAATGAATCCAACCCAAAAGACTTGCTTATTTAAAAGAGGAGAAATTATACTGCAAAAAGAATGCAGAGAGAATTCACAGAAAAAAAACCCATAAAGTGAGTCTTCTGCCTAATTTCCACTCAGTATGGTCTGTGCTGAGCAGAACAGGGCTTTTAGTTCATGAAAAACTTATGCTACTAGTAAATAGTAAAATACTCAGGAGATAAGAAAAGTAGCACAAATCTGTAGATGGAGCTCTGAACTAGGGTCCAGTTCTACTTTTAGTCTAGTGCACCCAAAGGTTTTGAAATTTTCCAGGGATGGGATCACATAATTAAATATTCCATTGTGTGAGGTACAGCAAAAGTATGGAATTAAGGTAATAAAGGCCACCTGGACACTTTTTTTCCTATAGAGTGACTGGTATTATTTCTCTTATATTGTTTTAGTAGAATTGTTGCATACGCTAACTGATTAGAATAAGGTGTAGAAAGGCAGTTAATGCACAGTGTTCATTGAAAATATTCATTGAGCTTTGCCAAATTAATCTCTTATGCCTAATTTTTAGAATTTATAATATATTTGGGACAATATTTCCAGTTTTCCTTAATGTCTGCATTTGCTTTCACCTCTAATGAATTGAGGGTACCAATATTAATACTTTAACTGGCAAAAGTCTTCATTTACATAATTTCTACTATAAATTAGAAAAAAGCCAAATACTTTAGAAACCAAAAGCTGGTACACAAACTCACTATGCAGCTAATGTAATTTCTAGGAAACTTTTGGTTACGCCTATCTGTAATTGACTTAATCATCCATTACAAAAAAAAAAGAACGAGAAATTGAAGTTTTTTATAAGTGTACCACATAAAGAAACCATCTTCAGCAGTCTATCAGACTTGCATTTGGGCACATGATTCCAACAGCCAAGAAAAGACCATTTTATTTTCCAAACTATGTGGCACACGTTCATTTCAGTAATACGATTCCTCATAAAGTCAATCTCAACATAAGCAGTATATAGCCTTAAAAACATTTCTTCAACAGAAAGTAAAATAGCAGTTATCCCTTGGTAGAAGGCTTTCAAAGCTCAAGAACTAAAGCCTTCCTCCAAACTCAGTCCTGTCTTTTGTTGAGAGAATGGGGAAGCAGAAGACAAGGCATAGGGAGTATATTGTAAAACATTTAGGTAGTTGCAAACATTCAAAAGCTAATCACTGACCTAAAAACTGATGTTGTCTAGGTACCAGCACTTACAATAATGCATCATTATTTTGTGTAAATAGGTCATTACACTTAGAGTTATAGCTACTGCATCACTTCAGTACTGAAATACGATGTCCACTGGAAATACTATAATGAATTCAGCAACAGATGGGCAAATAAATTAAAGACTGGAAAACAAGGGGGCAAATAAACTCAACCTGTTTGGCTGGATGAAGAGAAGGATGAAAAGTAACTTGATCACAGTGTATTCTTGGAAACTGAAAATAATTAGGCAAGGGCATTTCAGCCTTACTGACAAATGTATATTTATCTAACCTCAACTTTCAGCCAGTGTCTGGAAGCTGTTCCTTTTGTAAATCAGAAGCTTTCCAGTGATTGGAAGCTGAAGTTAAACAAATTCAGTCTTGAAACAAGAAGCAATTTCTTAACAGAGAAAGTAATTAAAGATCAGAACATGCTGTTGCTTCATATGAAGATGGTGAATTCACCATTAGTTTAAATACTGTTGTAAAACAGGGACACATTAATCCAGCTTCTGAAAGAAATTGTGCAGCCTGTGGGAAATGTTGAGGAGAGAGGACTGGCATATGTATTTGCTACAGGCTCTCTAATGGATTCCTTGTTATTGCAAGGATACAAGGCATTAATGGAAACTTTAGTCTGCCTTGTTCCTCTGAAATGCTTTCATCTTACTCAAGTTCTCAGGCTCGAGGAGATAGGGGTAAGAGGATGAAACTCAGTGGCTTCAGAGTACTGAGGTGAGAATGCATCGCTCTGGACTTGCACACAGTGAAATGACAGAGGTGAGAGGTCTGCAGCAGCTTTACAGGGAATCCCTTTATGCCTCAGTCTCTGCACAAGCTGCATGGTACACTGCTCCAGCAGGCCCACCACTGGTGGTGTTGCCAGATGTCGCCTGGACCTTCCAGGTAGAACTGCATTCTGGGGTGCCTAAGTTTGTACCACATTTACAAGTAATTAGGAGACCTACAGTTCTTCTTTACCTTGTCCACTGACGGGCCTCTCATGGGTGCCCAGCCAGAAACATGCATCCTTGGGGATCAGGGGAACACAATTTCCTAAACACAAAAACAAATATAAAAATGAAAGCAAGGGCTTGGAGAGAGGAAGCTGAAATTTGTTCTGTTGTAACAACTGGAGGCTAAACAGGAGGCACCCTGTTACATACAGTGAGACTAGTGCTTAGATAAGCAAAGGAAATGGGGGAAGAAAACAGATGTGAAGTGCCTTTCCCAAGATCACACAGCTGGCCAGCTGGGAGCTTGACCGACCAGCTGGGGCTCTCCCTGCTAGTCCAGAGCCTATGCATCCTCCAGCATCTCGGTACAAGCCACTGAGTTGAAATATATTTATAGTTCTGATTCTTGCAAACAGAAGTAGTCAAGGAGAAAATTTCATTGTTTGCATCAGCTACTTTCCATACCTGCATAAAACAATCATTAGAGACCTCAGGAAAGGTATTCTGACCATTATTAACTCACAGTAACTATACAGTGATGACATAAATACAGGGAAATAATTGATAGTATTTGTTCATATTAAAATTTTTCCCTCCCTCCTCCTTCTCTCTGGCATCTTTTTTTTGGCTCTTAGTGTAAATAATTGCTTCTGTTGTCTAAAACATATACCCTGTTTATTGGGTAGGAGTATAAGGCAAAGCTCCAGATGTCAGATCAGGACCAACTTGTCCTTCTCCCTCCCTGGTTAGTGAAAACATTGAAAAAAAGACAATACCAACAAAAGAAGAATCCAGCAGAGAAAGCATGTTCAGTGATCCTCTGTACACCCCTACCGTACACCCCTTCTCTGTACACACCTACTGTATGTCACATACAAGAACATTTGTAACACATGCCCCTAGCCAAGGGTAGCGACTGGCAGGCATTCCCAATGTGCTGTAATGGGCT
Source organism: Scopus umbretta (assembly GCA_013400535.1). Lineage (NCBI taxonomy): Eukaryota > Metazoa > Chordata > Aves > Pelecaniformes > Scopidae > Scopus > Scopus umbretta. The sequence goes on from VZTL01001822.1 coordinate 117,285, forward strand.
ACAGCTCTCTGGAAAAGTGAGATTTCATCTTCACAGCTATGCTGAGCCAAAGTGAGAGCTGGAATCAGAAATGCTGTCAGCCATTCTGAATTCCTCTGCTTTGGCATGGTAACACACTAACTCAAGGTATTGTGAAAATATTACTTTTAAGTATAAAAGCTTGGTAAGCTGGCTAGAGTAACAAGCAATGTGACACTGTCTCGCTGTCTCTTCTCTCATTATTTTTAGAAAATCATTTTAGAGACCCAGAAAAACATCTTTAGCCTAAACTGTGAACATTCTGCTATACTGTCCTGTTCAGCACCACAGAGCCTCGAGGACAGTCAGTTTCTTAGCTTTTTTAGAGATACGTTTAGCTACTCAGCTTGAGTAAGAAGCCTCCATAAACATGCAAAATTGTTGTGGTTTATCACCGATCGGCAACTAAGCACCACAGAGCCGTTCACTCAGCCTCCCCCTGCCTCGGTGGGATGGGGGAGAGAACCGAAAAAAACCCTAAAACCCGTGGGCTGAGATAAAGGCAGTTTAATAGGACAGCAGAGAAAGAGAAAATAATAATAATAATAATAAAAGAATATACAAAACAAGTGATGCCCAATGCAATTGCTCACCACCCTCTGACTGATGCCCAGCCCGTCCCCGAGCAGCCATTGCTGCCCCCCAGCCAACTCCCCCCAGTTTCTATACTGAGCGTGACGCCATATGGTATGGAATAGCCCTTTGGCCAGGTTGGGTCAGGTGTCCTGGCTGTGCCCCCTCCCAGCTTCTTGTGCCCCTGGCAGAGCATGGGGAGCTGAAAAGTCCTTGACTATTGTAAACACTACTGAGCAACAACTAAACCATCAGCGTGTTCTCAGCATTGTTCTCATACTAAGTCCAAAGCACAGCACTATAGCAGCTACTAGGAAGAAAATGAACTCTGAATTAAGCTGAAACCAGGACAAAAATCCAGCTAGGATTTGATCCATACAACAACCTTTCTCTGGGACAGAAGAAGGATGAGGGAAGTTTAAGGAAGTAAACTTTTACTTTTCAGCCTGTATTGAAATACTAATCTGTAGCTTCTCGGCTCCTATGTTCTCACTTATTTAGTACCAAAGCATCCTGGATGCTCCTAAAGAAATGAGCTCTGCTTGCTAGAAGCAACGAGGGCAGCTGTAACAGCTGTGTGGGAAGGGGACTGCAGCATCTCTGTGTTGCTGCTCGGTGCTGCCCAGGTGGCTCCTGCTTTGCTTTGCCCCAGAGGGCTGTGCTGGGCTGCACTGAGCTGGGCTGATGTGGGCTTCGGGGAAGGAGGCTGCATTCCTGAATGCTCGACCCCTGCCCACCTGCTGTCCACCCACCACATTGCAAGGGCCTGACGGGAACTCTGGAAAAGGTATTAATAGATTATCTTGGAGTAAAGGTCACCAGAGGAGCATACATACTGCTTAAATTAGTGAGCTATATTTACAGCAAGAGTTGCAAGTTTCAGTCACTGGAAGCCTCTTGAAAAGAAATGTGACCTCTATACCCATGACAAATCATTATTTCTTTCCCTGAAGTTATAAGCATGGAAAAACACAGTAATGAGTTATCAGACATTTTAAACTGGGATTATTTCTGTGATTCTTTGTTAGGATGTAGTGTGCAACCCTGACTGATCTCAGTAGGAGATTAGATAGAACAATGCAAAATATGGTAAAAATTCTGAATAAAGTCATCCCTCAGTCATGAATAAGCACATAAGCATGCTTAAAAGAGCAATTATTTTTTCATAGATGTGATGGAAATAAATTGTGTTAAGTGAAAATAGATGTAGATAATGAGAATTCAGCCAGAAGTAATTTCAAACTTTTATTTTTCAGATTCCCACAAAAGCAAAAGTCTTCTAATCCTACTCTATTTTAACACTCAAGAATCAATACCAGAATCTCAGTGGAGTTTGTGGGTTTAAAATTAGCTAGAAGAGTGCAGGCTCTGCTCTTCATGCCAGGGCAAACCAGCATCCAAACTGGCAAACATTGCTGCTTCCACAGCTGGCTGAGTAACACCGTGGTGAAAATACCAGGAACACAGACATTTGCATGTGAGGAGATACCGTAGCTACAGTTTTGCAAATAAAATGCCAGCATCACTCTTCTATACCTGCTCAATAACCAGCTCTGGAGAATATGTTTCTAGCTACATAAAGAAGCTTTTTTAGTTCATGGGGGAAAACGTCCATTTTTGGGTGATGTATAGAAAATAGATTACTTGAGACAATCTTTGACCACACTTAAAAGTGTAGATAAAGGAAAGTAAATGGAAATTAAGATAGAATAGTAGACAGCTTTCAATTTTGAAAATTTGAACCCTTTTTTTTTTTTTCGGAGGTAAACTGCCACTGGAATTTCATAAAATAACTTCTCAGTTCTCCAGCATTCTCCACCTGGGCATCTCAAACTTTGTCCATTTTATGGTGTAGAATGATAACAACGTCATCATTTCAAGGGGTGGGAAGCTAAGCTCCAGAAACTTAGACAAAGTATGACTTTTCAGTCTTTTGCAGAATGTGGAAACAGAAATATAGTGCTGTTATGTGTAATTTCCTGCTTCTATAGCTTGGCCTTTCTGAACGTGAACCAATAGAACACCAAGCCCAAATTTCCTCCCACTAAGGAATATGCGTGAGCTTATCTGAGAGCAGACTATGCTGCTATTCTTTTTATAAGAAATAGCTCGGGCCACACCTAAATACCAAGCAATGAACATTTGTGGTATTTGAGCCATTAATTTCCCAGACAACATTTCTGACGGTGAATGGCAGAGGATGTTGCGTGGGTTTTTTTCTCTCGTCTTCTCCCACCCTTACCACTGTTGTTGGTCTTGCTGCTGTGTCTTTATCATACTTTGTATGATGGCATGTCTACTTTGGGAAATGATGATTCCAGTGTGGGTGGATGGAAAGAGATCTGCCAGAGGGTGCAAATTTCAAATTGCTGCCACGGATACACCCTTCTGTGCTGTCTTCTCAAGATACCAGAAAAAGTCTCTAAGGAATGCCTGGGGCTTGACTCTAGGTGTAAAGATAGACTTCTACATGATGCATTTTTCTTTCAATATTAAGGAAACAGACAGTGTAAATACAGTTAATGAATTGAAATTGACTTAGTCACTGATTCATAGAGGAGGCCATTATGAAATCCTTACTGGAAGTGATGAAATATTTGTATGTTTATCCCACTGATCCCATTATTAGGCTCGGAAAATTGTTTTAAATGTTCCTTTCAGTAAAGGTGACACACCTTTGGTGATCTTTACACTTAAGTCTGACTACAGAATTTCAAAATAATGATGAGCACAATGTGTAAGAAGTATTCCAAGGTAGGGTGTAATGCTTGCCACTGTAAAAGTGAGACTTTGCTCTGTGAAATACATGAGAAATGGAAGCACCAGGGAAGTACAAAATTTGTGCCTAAAATAATGCTAGCAGTGATTACATACCTGATCTACCTCAGCCAAAACCATGCTTTTCTCAGACGAGAAGAGTGCCTGCCTTTAGCTGGGTAAACTGATTACGCAGTTTCTGGTTCCCTGCATATCTGTCCTTATTAAAAGGAAGTGCAGAAGTTCAGCTGGATATGTGCTGCAGCCTGTGCTGCTGACTCTGTTTCAGGGCAGGGCGGGGGTGAAAGAGGGAGGTGATGCAAGGAGGAAAATGAAGATCTCAGAGACAGAAAATTTATGGTAAAATATCAACTCAAGAAGTCACTTCCATAGGAAATGTTTTGCTTATATTAAAATAAAAAAAAAAAGAAAAAAGTTTGACACCCCTATTTAAGGTCTTCATTCCCTCAGTGTGGTATAGTACAGCCTCCCAAGTGTTTCACAAGAGTTCTGAGCAGCCTACAATGTCTGAGTGTATTCAACATTTTGTACATCAAAACTGTCGGCTGATGTAACTGCTTCATCTTCCTTGAAGTATAACTGGACCACTAGGTCTAGACTGCTTGCCATTAGCTTGTATATGTGTATATGTCACCTAACATAGTACTTGTAAGAAAACTCAGCTAACTCATAGTTTCTGTTCATCAGAGCAAGATGTAAACAGCAAGAGAATAAGCAGGTCTGCCTGCTTATCCTGAACCCTACTGCACACCCAGGCTATGTCACTTAGACCCATTAACCTTCTTTTCCATGGATACTAACTTATATTATGCCTTCCTCCCTACAGGCACACTTAATCACTGCATATGCATAATGACTAAAAATCATGGGACTTGATAATAATATAGGATGGAGTTGCTTCCACAAATTACTGCTCAGAGTAGTGCACACTACTCTAAATCAGTGTATTTAAGTGATATAGAAGAAGAAGACAAAGTGAATACATGATCTATATCAGGGATTTAAAAATAGCATTCATCTATGAAGAAGTCTTAGAAATGAGATTCATCAAAGCTTAGGCATCAGTGCTCTATGTTTATTAGCTGAATTAGTGCTATATGCTGGCTACTGAGAGAGAGGGAGAAGCTATAATATTCTCTTTCCAAAAGAACCCAAGGTCTTCTTATATCAGGACATTTTCAAGGCTGTGTTAGACTCCAGGAAATCTCAAACAAGGGTAAAATTAATATTTATTTAAATATGGTGTTCCCCTCCCAAAGAAAATAGCTGGATATTCTAATACTACGATTGGTATTCTGTGAACAATGTGTTAGACAGCTGTATGAAATCTTAATGTTTTACTGGCACTTCTTTTTGCTTTATTCCTTTGACACAGACATATTTATGCATTTATAAATTCTTATACAGTTAAAAAAAATAGCAAACAAAAAACAATCCTCAAACAAGAAAATTAGTGTGATGTGACTTATGCAGTTACAGTCACACCTTTGTTACAGTTTTTACTGGTGTACCTGTGGCTACGGAGAGATGTCCTCTTTCATACCTAGTTGTACAGTTGAAGATGGTGCTATTAATAGACTTCCTGCTGGAAGAATCACATCAAGAGAAGTCAGACCATTTAACTCCTGCTTTCCTCATCCTTGGAAAAGAGGCATAGATCTTTGAAAAATGAGAATGATAAATAATGTTAAAATAATAAATATCATCCTTCTGTCTTTCGCAGTTGTGAAGGCAAAACTTTTGAGGTGCAGTCAAACCTAATACAAGTAGTTGAGCTATTGGCAGTGTAAGGGAAAATAAAAAATAACAGACAAGCAGAGAACTGATGAGCTGTTGAATGTTTTAAGTGATTACTTATTTGTGAGTTTGTATTGGTGACGAGGTATGATCTTACCAACATTACCTCAATATTAACAAAGTTGTGTCTGTAGAAGGAATATAACTGTTCATCTTTCACGTATCTTTTACTTTGTGTGCCCATGTAATGTATATGCAGATAAAGATGTACAGAGTACGGTATCTCAGTTACTATATATCTCAGTTGACTCATATATGTTTGTGAGTATGTATATGTATGTATGTATGCATATACATATGCATATATTTATATACTTGCAGGAAGAGACATGCATATTTAAGCTGTTAGAATCAGATTTGACTGTCAGTGATACAACACAGCTGTTTTAAAGTGGTTAGCTCACCACTTATCTATTACAGCCAGGAACAATATCATTAGGAACATTATTATTGTATTATAGTAGCTCTAGAGTTTCCAAGTAGGAGAAAAAAAAAGGAAAAAAGGCAGGTGCAAGCGGATACTGTTTAGGAACGACAAATTGTATTACAGTTTTTAAATATGACAGACTGAACCTGAATTCTCAATGGAATGAGGCAAAGATATTGACTCTTCAGCATTCCAGTACAAAGATCTGTAAAATATTTGTTTTCCGGAAAGTATTTCTGGTCTTCACTGAATAGCCTGCTGTTAAAGTGTCCTGCTCCTCTTGCATGGAGATACATGAACAATTAAAGCAGTCTGCTACGATGTTGATTCTTTGGTGTTTAGAAGCTCTCACCTTGCTAGACTCAAATTTCAAGGTTTTGGCACATATCTAAGTAAACAAACAAGCCTATATCTAGTTCATTTAAGCAGAAACATGGGTCCTTAGGACAGGCAAATGGACAACTCGTATGCATTTAGAGCCTTTTTGAAGGACTTCAGTAGGTGTTTGCATATTTTCTTAGTAAAAGCATTTAGAAAAGTCACTGCCAGCAAACCAGATAATCCAAAACTGATGGAGTTAAAACTAATCTGCTGCTTAAAAATATTTACTGTTGGCACAAGAGAACACTACTTCTTCAGGCAGTCACCTGAGTTTGGGATCACTAAGCTTTACTACATATCCCTTAAGTTACATTGGTTGTCTCAAAGTCTCCTTACTGAGTCTGAAATAAGTATAATATTCCATTATACTGATAAAATCAAATGGACATAATAGGATGTGTTCTTACAATTACGAGTAAATTGGCAAATTATTGTTTATCAGACATCCACAGTACATGAGTCTATGTGAGCTGCTTGATGCCTGCTGCACTTGTGAAATAAAATCTATTAACATAAACTTCCTCTGTGGTTTTACTTTGTTTTTGGAAGGACAAGAAACATGCAGATGAGCCATTATTGTAGCTCAGATGACAAGTGGTAACTTGTTAACTTCTGACAACTGGATCACTCATAATGGCTTGAACACAGCTCAGCTATGTCTCTAACAAATCCTTTTATGCTACAAAATTATATTTAAATCCTTTTTTTTTTCAGTAGAGAATTAACTTCCTGAAATTATAATCTTCTTCCAGTGAGAAAGAAAGAAGGATTTTTAACCTGTTGATGGAAGCATGCTAAGTATTTCTTTTTCTGTTTCACATGAAAGCAGAGCTTCTGAGAATGCTTAAGAAAACAAATTTAAAAACATTAGTAAAATTTCACAATCCCAATCAAAACTTCCCTTCATAACATATGTTACAGCAAACTATTAGGTGAGCTGCTCAGGACTCTGGCACAGAGTTCCTTTCTCTGGCTGAAATCCAGTGTCAGAGCCACATGTTACACAAGCAAGAGTTAGACATAGCACATTCAATTCTTCTTGCATTAGACGACTACAGGCACCGACCTAAAGAATCTTCTTCTCCACTGAGACATCTTCATTGAAAGAGTGGCAGAAGTAAAGTATTACAAGAATCTCAGCTAGCTACTAAGCAAGACTTTGCCTTAATATTGAAGCTGGCTGCCATAGAACGAGGTATTCCACAGAGGCTGTTATAGCATAGCTTGGTGTACAAGTATTTGCCAGAGCACTGACCCCAAAAGGAGGCCCTGTGTCCTCATCTTCTCTGGCATGGTCAGCTCTAACATCATGTGGCTGTGTAACATTGGGAAAAAAGCTAAGTGTGAGAAAGTGCTATGAGGAACTTTGTTTGGAGCCACTCAACCTTGGCTCAGGAGCTGCACGGCCCTCACCTTGGTCCTTGCCTGAGGAATGGTGGAGGTGTGTTGTGCCTAGCTATGTACCTTGCTGATTTTGACCTAGCCTTACTCACTTGACTTCCTGGCTTGATCTTGGACCAGTCCTGCCGCTACAGATTTGCCTGGACATCACTGGGCTCTCAGCTGACCAGAGTTACTGCGAGAGTCCTGTTCAGTTCATCTTATTTGAGTGCTGCGAGATAGAGCACAAGTCAGTGAATACCCTACCCTGTTGGCCTCACTGTCCTCCCAGGCTCCTGGTGACTCTGCTCTTGAAGGGAAGTCCCACGCTTACAGATCTTGGACAGTACTGTCTTCTGGACTAAAAATCATTTTTATTCTGCTCTGCACTGTGAACAAAATAATTGTTCTGGAATAAAGTCACAGTGATGGCCAATTTCTTCATGTAGATGAGACCTGAATTAATTTCCTACTTTTAGGATTGGAGATTTGATGGAGGTCACTGTCCATAACCTGGAAAATCCTCTGCAGTATGGAGATGACATGTAGAGAATTAGCAATAGAGTTGTATGAAGCATTTGCAATGAAGCCAGACAGCACAAAATTGACCTCTTTGGGGATTTCATTATGAAGTCAAAAAAATAGGCCTGTGTTGCCAAGAGTTTTCCTAGTGTTTGCTGGCATTACGGGTCAACCTTGCCACCTTGTGTTTTGCCTTGCAAGTCAAGCAGTGTTTGCAATTTCTTGTGGCTTTTATACAATGTCAGATCTAATGTGTTTTTACTACATTTTCCTTTGCATTGCTGAACAGATTTCAACCAAGTGCTTGGGAGAGAGAAAGTGAGTTTAAGTAGCTGGAAATTGAAGGAAAAATTGGCAAGAGTCTCAGTGAAGAAATATCAGAATATTTCTAATAAAAAGTACAAAAAGCAGTCAGTATTGTATCAAAGACAGCAAGTAGGATAGCTCAGGTGACTACTAGTCTGTTCTATGACACCAGTGAGAACAGAATAATGGAAAGCATTATATTAAATTCAATTAATAAAGAATCAAAGTATCAGAACATATTTAATGCCAGCCAAAACGATCTAATGGAAAATAGGTTTTGTCACAAAAACTTGAATTAATTTTTTGATGAGATTACAAGTTTGGTTGACAAAGAACCTATGTAGACTTAATGTGCTTAGAGTTATGCCAGGATTTTTTACTTCCTGTGGTAAAAGAAACATAGTGTTGAATCATGTCAAGAAGGCTCACGGTAAATGAATTGATAAGTGGTTGACATTTGAAAAAGTAGCTGTGTGTGGCAAACCATCATCAAAGACAGAGCTTACTGGTGGAGTTCTGCCAGGATCAGTGTCAAACTTGGCTCTATAGAACAATTTTGCCGGTGACTCTAAATATACAGTTACCAATAATAAAGTCTTCCACAAAGATTATTGGAATAATAAAAAACAATGAGAACAAGGCATTCAAACAGAGACATCTGCTCTGCAAGACCCATGGTTCTGATTAGCTTATTGAAAGGAAGACTGAGGTGGGTTGATTTCATTGCAAATGAATCTTCATGGGAAAATCATAAATCCTAAAAGACAGTTTAATCTGGGAAAGGAGGGTAAAACAAAAATAAATGATATCACATTTTAAGTCAAGCAAATTCAAATTAGAAAAATTAGGCAGAGACTTTCAGTAGTCAGGTTGATTACCCTTGAAATAAATTGCCAAGAGAAGTATGTTAGTTAAATACATCTTCCTGGATTAAGCCTGGAAGTAATCCGTAGTAGCTTGTAATGTATAGGAAATCAGAAAAGATGTTCTACAGTTTCCATAACATAAATCTCAGAAGATTGATCAATCATACCTGAAATTGTATCTGTCTAAAATTTTCAGATGTGTCCTGAAACTCCACTGTGTAGATGATAGATCAAGTCTAAAGGGTTCATATTTTCCTCTCCCTGAGCAACCTTCTACATGGTCAGAAATGTCCATCCTTGGAGATGAGAATGGGATGGATGGACCAAAACCCTTTAAGTCAGATCTTCTGCCAAAAGAATAGAAACATAGCCGAAACTATTCACAGACATTCTTTACCATCCTAAACAAGACTTACATTATGTTTCTCTGTGCTTGTTCATGTCGATGACTTTTACTGTAAAAGTCAGGGAGCTCCTTTATCTGAGCCACAGCTTGGGGCAGTCAGCAGGAGTTTATAATCTTTAGATCAGACTCTCAGCTAAGGAATCAAAGCAATATGTAACTAATCTGATATTTTTTTACTCCAAAATATCATTAATTTACAAATACTTGTGCATGAGCTTAACTTCACATACTTTAAGAATTTCCAGGCCTTTCAACAGTGATAGAATTGCATAAATCTAAGTGTGATAATAAATTCCATCATTAAAATCTCAGAGAGTATCAAGATCCACAATGGTACCTAATAAAAATATCCAAATGAATAACAACATAGTAATAAGTTAACCTGATGAGATGCCTGTAGACTTTCACGGAGCACTGGAATATAATATACATTTAAGACTAAGAGGAACACTCCATTATTCTAGAGAGCATCAAATTAGAAAGCTTCATTCTTTCCTGTGACATTAGAAACACAATTAATGTGGTAGATGCCAAAATTATAATTTTTAGCAGGAAGACACCAAATTCTGGTAAGCAGCTACCCTGCAGGGTTTTTCAAATATTGACTATGTTGCACAACATCTTCTACTTTTAAATTGTGTTTTCTCTGTTGGTTCTGATTTTCATAAGATCTCTGGCCATTAAGGAATACAGATCTATTGTCTGGATGTTTATTCTCTATTACAACTTTTGTCATTTAAAGAAGCCACTGTATTCATAAAAATGCTGAAGAATGCAATCTTCATCTTTGGTCTTTCCATGCCTTTTAGGAAAGCCTGATAGGCATAGAGACCCTAGCAGTTTACAGTTGAAACCTCTCTGGCACATATGCTGCAAAAAACTATCTCCAAGGGTTCCCTCCTAAATTCTTGTGCCGACACATGCTGGTAGTAGGGTGCTGAAGAGCATAAGGGACTTTAAACAGCCAGGGAAACAGTTGGCTGTGCTCTGTGAGAAAACAGATGCAAATTTGGACAACTGGTTTTGTGGCATGATTGTTAAATGGATATTCTTAAATTCTATCTGAATTAGAAGAAAGGAAAACCAAAGTCAAGCATTGCCAAAGCCTACCAGAAGCTAAAACTACAAAAATATTAGGATGGTTGTACTGGTATGGACCAAGGCCTTACTTAGTCCCATCTCCTGTCTGAGTCTCAGAAGACAACAGTGCCATCTTGGCCATTGACTGCAGGCACCGCCATGTCTGGAACATGCAGCCTCTTTGAAGGGAGCTGCTCTGGTTGCTGCACCCCTCTGTGCAGCAGCTGAGCTCCTGTGGCTGTGCTATCGGGGGAGCCATGGGGAGCTTCATCAGTGTCTCCAGGGCCTGGCCATTAAAATATACAAGGTAAACAAGTCCAGGATGTAGCACTTGAACCTTGCCTGTACTTGAAGAGGGGCTGTTAAATGCAGAGGCAGAGGAATGTTGGTCAAGAGCACCCTGCAGAAGACACAGAAAGTGCTAAAGGCTTAGTTGTTGTGTGGCCAAAGAGGTTGTCCCTAGGAAGGCAGTGCTGGAAATAGTACCCAGCTATCCCCAGGGATCATCTTGCTTGTAGCCCCTGAGGTGCCAGGTTGGTACCATGTGTTCAAAGCATTTCAGAACATGGTTGCTTGGAAAGCAGAGCAGACTCTAGTCTTGGCACTGTGAGTTGATATGAAACTCATCTCAGACTGGAGACTGGCTACATAGAAACTTGTCATGGCTTAAAGAGGACACAACCAGATGTCTCATGGTTGTACAGTTAAGACTTGAAAGTTGTCTATTGGCTGGATTTTACAAGACCAGGTATCCTTACTTATACTAATACTTTCCTTAGCATCAACTGCACTGGAGGGAGTGGGTATCTGATTTTCAGAGAATGCAGAGCTTAATCCAAAAGTAAAAAAAATATAGTCTTTATTTATGGGTACCCATGTATTGTACTTCTAGACTTGTAGGCAACATAACAAAAGTGATCAGCTGTAGCTTGTAAACTAGAACAATTAAAATAATAATGATTACAAACGTGCCTGAGGAGGAGTTAGAACAAGAGCAAGAGCAAGAGCAAGAATAAGAAAGAAATAGAATAAGAATAAGAATAAGAATAAGAATAAGAATAAGAATAAGAATAAGAATAAGAATAAGAATAAGAATAAGAGAAAGAAAGACTGAACCTACATGAATCTGCCTGCTAATATTCTCCTAACTTCTGACTACTTTTAAATTTGGGGATTATCTTAAGCCCATTTTAGTTTGTTTAGTTACCCTCAATGGATCTTCTAAGTACTTTGCCAGTTTCCTCCTGAAATCCTGTAAACTACTTGCATCCACAGCACTCTTCAGCAAAGGAGTGTGATGGGTCTGCTACCTGTGGAGCAAAGCACTGACACCCAGGGCTTACTTAAACGAAAGAAGAAAGAAACCACTCAAAACTGACAGTATCTGAAACTACTCATGCATGATTCATTTGAAATTTGATGGCTTATGTAGTCCTGTTTCTTTTGTTTATATGTATATATAGGAATACCAACTCAAAAGATTCCTAGCGTGCAATGCAGCATTCATGGCCGCACCATGATTTCCTTTGTTTGGTAGACTGCCTTAATTATAAATCTTCAGGAAGGGAATCATGCCTGAAGCTCTTCCAGCACCTTACATCCATCTTCACATTCAACACGGTCAATGGACTTTAAGTTTTTTTTTAATTACAGAGTGCTGTTTACAGACAGTTATGCCACCCTTTCACCTGCTCTTACTTGTCTCAGCCTGATACATGGATATGCAACGTCATTAAGAAATATTGATAGAAAACTTGGTTTTAAATATTTTTTATGCATTGTTGAGCACTCTTTTTTCCTACATCTATGTAATTATTGTCTTTCTGCTATCAGTGATGAAAATATGTTAAAATCAAATTTTAAAAGATTGGCTTTGAAATTCTTGAAAGCCAGATAAGGACTTTGACACAGCACCTGTAGTAGTTAAGTTAATTTTTCTTTATTAATTTTTAAACAAGAGATTATTTCCTTCTGGGATACATGAGGACACCGTCTTCAAGACCTTGAAAAAAATTGAATGTTAGGTCTCATTAGTACTGTCAGGCAGCAAGATAATTATTTGAGAAGTGGCTCATGAATGGGAATCTTTTTAAAGTAATTCCTTTGTTTCATATTTTAAAGGTTATTCTGAACAAAGAAAATGTGCAAACTCTTGTCTTTCACAAAATGTATCAATATTAGAATAAGAGACTGCTTTGCAATTTAAACTAGAATAATTGGTCTGCCAGCCCAAGAGGCCATAGTACAGACCTGGTCTCAGCTCAACTCTTATTGAATCCTGGTTTCTTGGCTGGAAAGGAGACCTCAAATCCAATATTGATTGCAGTCCAATAACCTTTGGACCCCCAAAGTCTCTTCAGGTCAGCAATACAGTATATTACTGGGGTAGAATGAAAGAGTCAGCATAGAGAGGAAGTGTTCCCTCTCCTCTGTCACTGCTACTCTGCTTGGTTGTGTCTTGAGAAACGAGGGGAAATAAGCCCCTCCATTTTAAGTACAACTAGTTCAGTTACAACATGATAAAATCAAGAACAAAATGATTGTTTGCTCTTCTGAAATGTTATGCAAATTTTTCATTTTATATTTCTATGTCTAGCAGCTACAAGGAAAAAAATACCTATACCTGAACTGAATAAAATCCAGGCTAAGTGATGAGAACCTATGTGTTCAAAAGGAACTAACAATTTTGCTAGTCTAACATAATATCCCTTAAAGAAATCTAATCCTCAAATATATGTTGCTAAGTCTGGTCTGAAACTTGAGAGTCTTTACAGTCTGTTCTCTGCAGACTCAGAAATAGAGGCAACCAGAATTGTTAGCAATACAGAAAATGTAGATTAAGATTTTTATATCATATGAAGTTGAAGATTCATTCTTAGTTTTTGATAATAATAGTTATTATTAATTGGGATAATGAAATCGTTGAGATATCCAATCTCATACCATTTGTTGAATAAGGCAGTTTAGGAATACTGCCATCTGTTGTTATATAATACAGTGATTAGAGACAGGCAAAACTGAAGTCCTCTAGCAGTCTGGACATCATGAATATAAGTTATCAAAACATACTGAGCAAAAAAACCTACATTAATGGGAAGAAAACTGCTATGTTTAAGTAAATAATTGTATAGCATCTCAACACTGAGTAGCTAAGACTAAACAGCTCCAGAATAGAAGAGAAAATCTAATGAACAAACCCTTCACTTATGACAGTGCCATACAGAATTATGGAGGAGTTAAAAAGAAAAGGTTAAAAAGAAGTTTTGTTTCCTGCAAGCTACTGGGAAAGTTTTACCCTCACCTATTTATTTGGACTTAGTTCTCTGTTAACTAATATGTGATATATCTGGATGGGAGGATGGGTGCATTCCCAATTTAAATTTCAGCTAAGGGAAGGTAGCCCACACTCAGATTTCTTTCCTGAGGTATTTTTCAGTCACGCTAAAGGTGGGGGTCTCTGGCTTAAGCTCAGCCCAGCCAAAGGTAGGCTTTGGGTTAAGCTTAGGGCTAGGAGGGAGACCTGCAGTGGGAGGTCTCAGTGCTATCCCTTTCACTACAGAGTCCCAGCAGTGACAGAGCAGCATGGCAGAAGATCATTAGCCACAATTTTTGTTTAGATGAAGGAATGCACAGTATTGTTATACTAGTGAACTACTAATTTTGCACTCCAGGCCAGTTTCTCCCATCATCCACATGCAGTTACTATATCAGCATGGTCCCACTAAACACAGAAGGCTAAACTTAAACCAAAAATATTGCCTGGTGGAATGAAAGAAACAAACCTTAGCAGGTTTAGAGAATGTTTCTTATGTATGACTCAAATGACTCAAATTTTCAGACCAAGAGAATTTCACATGAGAATAACATGGTTTTGGAACCACCCTTTCATTTAAAAATGTCACCTTCCTAATAAATCCAGCCTTTTCCCATTTAAAACTAAATTTACTAGAAACATTTGACATGCCAATATTTTAGTACCTTCTGGGAGACTTTGGTTCTGGAATAAGGCTAGACTGTACCTATGCACCAGGTTTTGGGGCAAACACAAAAAATTGTATCTGGCTTATTCTGCTACTTTATGCGGTCCTCGTAAAACAGACTCACTGTAACTGTAAGTGCTTAGTTTGAATAAAGACTCTCTACCTGTTTGGCAAGGCCCTATTATGTTCCAAATACATTGTTGGCCTGGCCATAGTCTCTTGATAATGAACTGCATAAAACAAGGATTAATTCATTGTTAACTGCTTTATCTCAAACTATGCAGACATTGCAAATTCATTTGCATTTCAAAGCAGGGATTTACTCAAAATATTCAGATTGGCTTGAGAACACCTGCTTTTCAGATGCAGCAAATAACATACACACACTGTTTCTGAAAGGCAAGCTTCAATCTTATAATGAAATTCTGTATATCGGAAACCGAAGGATGGAAAGGCAACAGTAAATAAAATCAGTTTTGAAATGTGTAAGCAGCATTTTAGAGAATTTTTTTCTGTATACTAATGCACAGGCATATATTGGAGGTTGAGGTTTTTGCCAAGCATTTCTGTTCCTTGAGTCACCTCAGCAGCGGGACAGAAGCATCAGCAAAAGGGGAGAAGCGTGGGGTTTACAGTGCTCTCGCACATGACTGGCATCTCATTGTGGAGCCACACAAAGAGCAGCTGCAGAGGAAAGTAAGCGTGCTGCCTCCTCTAGCTCATACATGAGGACAGCACATTGAAGGATTATGAAAGGAAAAAAATGCAAACATAATATTTCAAGCAGTACTGGCTGAAATGTAAAAAACAGATGAAAACCTTAAAGCTTTCTACATGGTATGCATAGGAAGCACAGAGGGGAGGTGTGCCAGGGGGATTGGAACTGATCTGGCCGAATTTTTAAAAGCATGTAAGTAACCATCAGGAAATGTTTAACTGTAAAATGTAGAATGACACAGTGGGTATTGTATTTTTCAAGGATGCAGAAAACATAAATTCTGTCTTTTCTGAGGGGTTTGTCTGAACATTGATATCTACAAGGGAGAGATATGAGTTTGTTATCTTAGCAATGGAAAGAAATAGGTATTTTTTGATTGTGATTGATTTCTTTTAATTCAGATATCTGTATTGGGAGGTGATGACTCATGACTGAGAGGTGACCGTATCTCTGATATGTGGTCGGAAGAATCCTGCCTCTGTCTTCTTGAGACAATGCTAACCTTTTGCAGTTAACCCTAACATGCTTCATTTGTTCTTTGCTGAAGTAGGGATATTTAATCTGTCTCCAGGAGAAAAAACAAAGCTTGACCATTTTAAGGAATATTTGCGTAAAAGGTATTATGTGTGTATATACAGTTCTGTGAGTAGAGAGTTAACATCATTTTTTAATAATCAAGGCAATGTTATAATAGTCACCGCCAGCCAAAAGAAACTAACCATAATGCAGCTAGAAAGGCATATGAACGTTCATACATTTGATGACATAATCCTTTGTAATAACTGTACTGAATTGAAGATAGATGTCTCCAATAGCATTCTTGCATTGCACACATGAAAAACATTAATTATTTGATGTTAACAACTTAAATACTATGTCTGTAGAATCATAACACTTTCGGGGAAACCTTTGCCTTTAACTTGATTGTTCAAATCTAAGATGACTTGAGAGTCATGTCAGCTGATGCCTGGTCAGAAATTTGAAGAAAGTTTAAGAACTGGACTCATCAGAAAAATTTCCCTCATGGGGAAATTCCTCATGCATCTTGTTCATTTGTATCTAGACCTTCCACTTGGAACACAAGCTGGCAAGGTAGTTACAGCTCCAGGAGAAAGGCTATGGATGTAGGTTAGACTCGTCCCATCAAAATTTATGCCAAACGCTAAGGCATCTGTGTTATGATGGCAGTCAGCCTTGACTCTCTGGAAACCATAGGTCAGCTGTGGTTCTGCATACCCTTCTGAAATAGTCTGTTTATTTGGGTTCAAGACAGAGAGACCAAACTGACCATTTCCCATTTTAATCCACTTCATTGAATGGCCCAAATTTTAATGTCATGATTCCTAACCTAAATTTCCATAGGTAATCCCACAACCCCTCCAACATTCTGAATTTGGAGGCACATTAGCAGAAAAATATGAAAACAAATACTTCTTCAGTCATGAAATACATCCGTATTCTAAGGGGACAAGCATTTTCTTCGTTACTTTTATTCTTTAATTACAGATATTCAAACAGTGTGTTGTAGAGGACGTCCTGAGGTCCCTACCAAACTAAATTATTCTGTGTTTCTATTAATAATCACTAGAACTAGAATTCTCAAAAAAATATTTTCTGCCTTGTGAAGGAAAAACTAAATTAGAAAGAACAAACATAGTAGCAAAAGCTCTGAAAATTAAAAAGATTTTTTTTTTTGCTAAATGATACGTGGAAAATAATTTAGTGTTACTTAAAAATGTCCAGTGAGTTGAAACTATTTTTTAAAGTTTTTGAGGGTAAAACTGTAGTGGTCAGCATTGTTTAAAAAAAAAAAAAAAAACCAAACAATTGCAATTGCATTTTTTCAACATTAATTTCCTTTTGATTTGTCTTAAAAATTTTTTTTTCCACTCTCTGAAACTGGAAGAGATTCTTGCTGGCATGAGGTAGATGGCCCATCACATGGAACTTTCACATCCAGAGTGGAAACTTCTCTGAGAGACTGCAGTTCAAGCAGGCATTGGTGCTAAAGAAGGAGTTACTGGTGAAACTGTATTGACTGAGTCAAGCAGGAGGTCAAACTACATAATTATAATGACACCTCTGGCCTTTAAATCTATCTCCTCCTGCATAAATAATGCATCAGACATTATACATGGTATGCAATAACGATATGATTAATTATCTCTGATTTTCATTACATGCACAGCTGCTAGTCTATACTTATCAAAGTCACTCCATAAAGGTATGAATTTGAGAGATTGAGGATATCAAGAAAAATGTGAGTGAATGTGTTGCACAGGATTCACATTCATGAGCTGGCTGATAATTTTCTGACTGTCTTGTCTTCTCTTTTTCAGTTGTTCTTATCCTTTTTTTTCCCTGTCTATTGCTAAGAAGAGACCAGAAGCAACTAATAGAAATATGTTCATGTAGAAATTCTTGTTTCTTTTCCTTTATGACAATCTTTCTCCAAGTTCTTAAAGGGACTCAGTGTTTACCCACCAATGTAATTACCCATGTCCTCAAAAGAGTTCAGAGCTCATTTAATCATGAAACACAACAGTGAAACTTTCAAAAATGTTCTCTTTGTGTAACTCATGTTTTGATAGTCTTATCTTTATAGACACGTCTGTGCTTTGACTCCAGCAAGGGTAAGGATTAGAAAGACAGAAATTCAAAACATAAATGAAATGCCACTAACAAGAAATAATGATTGTTTGAAGGTAGGGGAGGAGGAAAGATCTGCAGTGAGACCACCCCACCAGCAGACTGAAATACAGAAACTGGGAGGTAGGAAATGCATAAGCAAGAGCACTCCACAAAGTCTTGCAGAGGCTGCTGTGAGCATGCAGGCTTGTTTTGGGGCTTGTTTTTATGGTAAGAAAGTGAGCAGCACTTCAGAACCATACTCCAAAGTTTTCCAGTACATCAAAGCCACCTTTTGTGTTGTTATTGCAGATGAAAAACTAAGTTACAGGGAAAGGTTGGTCAACTCACAGAGTCAGAAATGGAAACCAATGGTTTCCATTAAATCCATTGGCAAAGTTTCAGTAGATTTCAGTCGGAAGGAAGGTTGTCAGTGCTCACAATATTTCATATTATACATACTTCAACAGAAATAACCCATCCCAAAAGATATTTCATTAGAAAATATCTGAAGCCAAATAGAGATACCTGCACCAGGAACATCCTGGGAAACTCATGAAAAAATGAGACCAATATGGTAATATTTTGTTTTAAATATCAGTCCACATTACAAAACCTTCTGTTTCATCTAGAAAATTATAGAAGGACCTCTCTTGGAAAAAAAATCAATCAATCAAACAAACAAACAAACAAACCTAAAACAACCAACCATAAATGAATACCAAAATAATAAAAAAAAACCCATCAAAAACTAAAAGGAAAGAAGAAACAGACCATGCTGACAGGAAATTTTAGGAGTTGTAGCTGGAATCTTTAAAACAGTCAAGAGAGCGTTTGACCTTTCAGAAGGGTGTGTTACATGGCATCTGGTATGTGGCCTTCCATGAAAATGAGAGCATAATCCTGCTCCAGGTTTGATACTGATTTCAGTGGGGGTCTGGTAAAAAAGCAAGATGTCACCCATTCCATCCGTGTAATTTAAGCACCTTCCTCTGTTTAATGTCACAGAAAGCCAAAAGCTTCTCTCTTGTATTACCTAACCCTGGAGATGCCTATAACTTATTGGGACTTTCCTGATCAGCCTAAAAATTCCCAAGGTGCCTCAGCTTGTGTTCCTAGACGTTGTTAGGAGCACCTGGCTGGGGAGCTGGCACTGACTCCTGCTTCAGGGCCACAGTGATGAAAAGTTCAGGTGGAGAAGTGCCTGCGGCTGCAGCTTTGTATAGTTTTTTGTTTAATTTGGTGGTGTAGCTGGCTGACAAGATTCCTCCCCCATCTGTCATTCCTACCCCCACACCGCAATTTGCTTTCTCCTCAGTTGTGCTCTTGCAACTGTCTGTGGGACTTTTCTGGAAATGGGACTTTTAAAATGACCCCTCTTTGGAAAGAAATTTAGAAAAGAACTGTACTTCAGTACCACTCACTCTTGTGGTCTGGCATACAGCTTTGCTCCATGTGCGATTACTTCAGCAATACTGAGCAGGCTAAAATCTATGATGCTAAACAGGAACAAGATGGTAGGAGGGATGCAAATGTGGTGAACAGGCTTTGCCATGGGAGGGAATTGCAGTACAAGTTCCCAGAGGGACGAAGGCCATCAGCTGTGCTCTCAGCTTGCTGAATTCCTGCTGTGGTCTTTTTGACCCAGGCCCACATTTTGTGCAATAGTCCTGAGGATTGATTTTGCAGCCAAGAGGTATCCATGTATGGCTTTTAGGCCTTGCCTAACATGAGGGGACCTAGGGCATAAATTCTGGGGAATACCAGAATAACCACAAACAAGTGCATGTCCAATTTGTTGAAGAGAGGCTTTAGTGAAACTAGATTCCTTCCTAGTAAGAGCCAGGAGCCAGGGGGAAAGCAGAAGAGAAGACATTTGATTGCTTCTCTTTTTTAATAATGGCTGTGCAGTGTAATGGGAGTAACAACGAGATGTCAATTGGGTAGTCAAACCCTGCTGAAAATGAAAAGGCTACAATATTGGGGTCAAGATAATTTAACTGGGTGGAATTTTTAAAAGAAACCCTGTTTCTTTTCTTCACCTCTGTGAATTGTAAAACAAACTGCTTTCTGAGCTATTTTCTCCTTGTAGAACTGCTTATATGGTAAAGTTTAAGCCAACACTATGAGCAGAATTGCTATTTTTTAGGCCTGGAATATGACACTCATAATATTTTAAAAATTAGTCTCATTGATGTGGTTATGCTCTTTCTTGACAGCCAAGGATCTTAACAGCAGTTAAATATAAGACCACATATGAGGCCTTCCTTACTGAAAACCCAAAAATCACTTATCTTACTGTGGCAAAAGAAGCAGTAGAAAGCAGGAAAGAGGAGCTGCAGTGGCAGTGCCTGAAGTCAGGTTCTCTGGTGAGTTGTCCTATGCTACACACAGTCTATAAATCCCTTGCAGCGGACTGATTTGTATGTTTTCATGCACTACTGACTTCCAGGAGAATACTTGCTGGCACAAAAGTAGGTTAGAAAGAAAACAGATTTGAGGAGCGTGGCCTGTGTGTTGAGCCTGCACAGTTAAACATGCCAAACCGTGCTTTCAGGCAAGTATTTTCAGCTCCCAGTTCAGTTCACTTCAAATGGAGATGCTCTTGCAGTTGGCAGAGCAGATGCTGGCACAAGGAGGTAAGTGGTAGCCAGGAGTGAAGTCAGGAATTTGTTAGCAGAGCCAGCACTGCATCATGGAAGAAAAGTGTTCACCTTAAGGACCAGAGAATCGATGTGATTCACCAGACACTGCAGTATTGTGTATCTCTGACAGTTATCTTCTGCGCCTCACAATCACGAGCCATGCAAACATCTCTGAATGTCATCCTGCTTGTTTTTTTCCTGTGGTGTTTGCCTAAGATGCATGATGTGGGTTGAGAGCAGAGAAAGAGAGAAACAACCCCAGTTTTGGAATAATTGAAAATCCCCAAAGCTCTTCAGGATATTGGGTGATGTTATCCATGTGTGTTTGTCTCGGGGGTGGTTGTTTTTCTCAGGAAGCAGGGAAGTTAATTAGACACTACTGAAGTAACAATGAAGATTTAAATCTCCTTCTTTTGCTATTCATGAGCAAATAGACTAAAGATGGTTGGACCTGATCTCACTGGGGCACCTCACACATGCATCTGGTGGCTTTTACTGCAGCAGGCATCTCTTAGTTAAGGTTTTCAAAATATTCCAGAGCCTGCTACTGATCTGGATAATCTAAATGTTTATTTACATGTACATAGAAAATAATTGATTGACTGATGGAATGACCATATGTATTTGTATTCTATGGACATATTACAGTTATTTTGGCTTTATTTATTTCAGAGTGGCATTACATATTTAAAAACAGCCAACCAAAATAGAAAGTACTGTACCGTATTTTATTCTTTTCTTTCACTTCTTTCTCAAAGTGCAGAATCTGATTCTAGCCTGGGAAGGAGCTCATGGGTAACCTGTGCAGTGTTTCCCACAGGACAAGAGCCTGAGTCATGACACGACAGTAGCAGAAAAGGCCCCTACATCATAGAGGAGCATTAAAATAAGTCACCTTTCCTTAATTTTAAGCTAGGGTGCTTTGCTAACCACTGAAGTCCTGCTTCATATATTCAGTATCTGGAGGACAAACTGCCATGCAATGTGAAAACTACCCTTTTCTCTAACTGATACACACAAAGATAATCACCACTGGCTTGGAGAGGCTCATTACCAATGTTCATGCTAGTAAATGGCCAGTCAGAAATTTTTCAGGGAAATATTTTTGTGTCAGAAAAATGCTGATGCACTGAAGTGGAGCCTCTTACAGGGAAATGCTGAGCTAGACAGAACTTTTGGTGAGAAGGGATGCTCAGGTGCACTCCGTAGTGTCTTGTCAAAGTCAAACCTTTGTCCCTTCACCCTCCCTCACTCTCCGGCCACAGGTTGGCCCCTGTGAGCCCCTGTGCCTGTCCTGGCCACTGGGAACAGGCATGGAGCGGGGCCCCAGGATGGAGCAGGGATCTACCTCCTCTGCCGGTCTGCAGGGCCTGACTGAGGACCTCCCCCTTTGCAGGGCAGCTGGATGTGTCCCCAGGGCTTCGGCAGCCTCCTATGCCTCCAGGCACTGACCTCACTGGGAAGCCCGGCAGTGTCCATGCAAAAACATTCTGGATGTGGCATAAGGAGAAAACCCTCAACTTTTCCAAAATATTTATAAAACGGGGAAACTGATTCTTGTTCAGCTGTTACCCATAATTTATGAGACAGATTAACCACTGCAGTTAGTTATCAGACAACCCCTCCCAAGACATCCAGCCATGCAGTAGCACTTAGCCTTACGTTTAACAAATGTTTTGCATGGGCATTCTTAGGCAAGATAGACTTTTAAAATTAGACTTTCCGTCCACACAGCATATTGAATAATTCATTTTGCTGCTACATAAATGGCAATTTACTAATTTCAGTTCCTGAACTTGACTGTCATAAGGAACCTTCTGGACCATTTCTCAACACTCCCTCCCTGCAGAGCTCTGTGGAGGCACAAAACTTCCCTTCCCTGGCTGCAACTGTCATAGCCATTTCTTATATATATGTGCCTGTGTATTAATATAGACATACAGCACACAGGCAGGCACACATCGCTACACAGGAACAGCTTGGCATACTGTATGCGGGTGGGGAGTTAAAGTAGCAAAGGGATGGTATGAATATACAATTTGGGTCCTCTTAGGAACATTCCAGAGTAACAGTTTTAAATGCAGAGCCTGGCCGTGATTTTTGTTTCATTAATTTTTTCACTTTTCACATACTTCTGGAAGCACGTAAAGAATCATAAATAAAAAAAAAAATTAAATCAGAAAGGTATGTTTTATTAGAAAATAGCAACCTGATACTCTTCATTAATACCTCCTACATTCAATACAATTTTTCCGAAGCTGTAGAGCCTGTAGAGCAAGGGCTTTTTCATATTTCCTCTCCATAAAGAACTCCTTTGCTCTAAGATCTTCAGTGCTGTGACATGGACTTGCAACTGGGTCATTGGTAAATCCTCTCTACACTCAGGACCTCAAGGCAGCATGTGATGCAAACTCGATAATTTATGAGCCCCAGATCTGACTTGACTGTAGCTCCTAGATCTCTAGCGAGAAGGTTAGACCCGCAGGAACCTCCAGGCTGAATTAGGGCTGTTGGGATTTTATAGTCTCACATACGTGATCAGGAGCTTGTGACCTCTGCTTTTTTCATGATTTTCAATCTCCTTCCCACATTTGGAAATCTTGGGTCAGTCTTCCAAAGTTTACAACTCCAGGATAAAATTGTCAGGAAGATTTCCCCTCTGTGGGGCCATAGGGTTTTCAGACTCTCAGACCAGCTGATCCTCACCTTCAGTAGCAACAAAATTAGAAATGCAGTTTGCAGCAAGGTTTCAGCCACACACATTCCTTCAAAACAAACAGGTACTTTGAAAATTTAGCTCTTACTGTGGTGTTCTTCAGATTGCTGGAAATAAACACGCTGAAACTGCCTAACTGCAGATTCAACTGGCTGGGCTGCATCCCCAGTAACAAACTGGTATGGAGGGGTGAGGTTTTGAAGTGAAACCCCTGATC